>JAPYZN010001503.1:0-24829 GCA_030522865.1 Psyttalia lounsburyi | reverse complement strand
GGCGGGGGGGGGGGGGGGGGGGGGGGCCGGCGGGGGGGGGGGGGGGGGGGGGGGGGGGGGGGGGGTAGAGGAGAACCGCCCCTGCCATCCACTCATTGGACGAATACTGAAACTGCCGGTGACTCGACCCCGAGGGTGCCCAGCCAGAGCTTTTTCCCGTCTTTTACCACTTCACCGGTGCCACTCAGTTAACGATAACGTACAAACCCCGGCGCACTTCATAATAAAATTATCACCAATATCGACATTACAAAAATTATTGTCAAACTCTCCCTCCAAAAAATTTTTATAAATTTTTTCAAAAATTGTGATTTAAATTTTTATAGAAATATCAAAATCTATGACCGCAACTGCTCCCTCAAATAATTTTTTTTTTTTTAATCCAACTGCGTAAATTTCAATAACAATCTGGAACAATTTGTTCGCTGAATCCTCCCCCCTCCCCCCCTCAACATGTAAACATACTTTTCTGAAGAAATATCATTAATTAATTCGATTTTATTAAAATATAAAATTGAGGGATTTCACTTCATCGTTCGAGGGAATTTATTTTGAATATGAGTCCCAAAATAATTAAAAATCGGTTTAACCTATTGAAATTAATCAGTGATGACGTGTAGAGTGAGTAACTGAACAAATGTATTGGAATGTTAAGGAAGTGCCACAAGTGTATTCAATAAAAAATCATCAGCACGTGCCAGGCGTGACGACACGTGCCAGTGTTTTGAGAGTATCAGTCGGACGCGTGCCCGAGCCCTATCAGGATTGAGAATCACCCCCAAATCGTGTTCAAGTGTTGCGAAGAGGAGATTTGATTCGGAAACAGTAGTTTATCCCCAATTATTCCGTTGGTAAAAGAAAAAAAAATTTAATCGAGGATTAAAGAATACAAGTGCAATGAAATGATAAGTCAATAAAAATAAATGAGCAATTGATCTGAGGCACACCATGTGAGCTCTAGAAATCTAGTGATTGCCGATTGAAAGCCGATCTAGTCAAGAATTGTGGTCATTAGTTAGTAGAATAATTTTACCACGAGAAAATTTTTATCGTCGATATGATGTACTCAATGGACAATTTGGAGCTGGACATGATGAACAGGCATTACATTTACGATGCCCACTCATTCCTGGGGAACCCAGTGATACCGCCGCATTGTGGGCCCCCGACGGCCGCGGTTCTACCACCAATGGTACCCCAGATCGCACCCTCACACCCGCCTGGTAGCACTGGCAGCTCAAATTGCAGTGAACATTATCCTTTTGACGAAAATAGCAGTGATGATGAAAGTGTCTACAGCAGCGATCGGGAGATTCGATCGAGGGACGGACACTCGAGGAAGTAAGTGTGATATTTATTCGGTTATTTTATTTATAACTGAATTTATCACGACAAAAGAAAAATCCTGGCACTGGCCATCGTCCGAGAGTCTCCATTCCGGTATTTAAATATGATTTACACGGGGAAAAATCGTCGGTACCAATTACCGAAGGAACTTGATTTTATTTTGAATTATCCAAATTTCCGATTTGATAATTATCTGGTTAGAGAAATAACTGCTTCTCTCTGCAGTCTTGTACAACTCTCCCTATTTTGTCATTTAATTTTCCATTGCAAAATCAAGAAGCCACTTTCCTCAAATGTAAAAGAAAAATTAATCTCTCCCCAGACGTAGTCACGATTGCATGCTGGAGGACGAGGACGGGCCAGGCGTAAAGCGTCCTCGCCAGGCAGTCCAGCAGCGTCAAGCGGCCAATCTCCGTGAGCGGAGACGTATGCAGAATATTAATGATGCATTCGAGGGCCTTCGGGCCCACTTGCCCACTTTGCCGTACGAGAAACGTTTGTCAAAAGTCGACACACTCCGTCTCGCCATCGGTTACATAACATTTTTAACTGAACTAGTCAGAGCTGATAAAGGGAGTGATACACACAATGGCAGTGGCACAATATCGAGATGCACAGGAAGGGAGCATTCCGAGAAAGTAATAGTTCATAGTGAGTAAAATTACTGCCATTTTGTTTGACTTTCGCGTGTTGCGGAGGTCTAAATGTTTCGTGGAAGTATTCCACAGAGAGGGGGCCATACCCTATTTTCTTATGTACAAAGACTCTAGACTCGATGATATGAATAAATTACGGGAAAATTGTGCATGAGATTGTTTGAAATAGAAGATTCGTTATTCTGGAGGGTGAGAGGGCATGGGGTCATTATGGCACCTCAGGTGTCAATGGTCATTTGCACGGAGTGGCAAAATATTTTTTTTCTTCAACGATCAAGTACTTCCGGCTCTTTCAAGAGAAATTTACGCTGACACTATCCCCATTGACAGGTAAAAATAATTTGTTTCTATTATAACATGAAAATAATTATGTTCCAGGCTATGGTGGCAATCCCTTCATCTCCCACTCCCTCTCCTGGTCACGAAAGTCCGATATATCACCAAACGGAATGATGTTCGCAAAGGTGTGGACCCCGGAGGATCCTCGACTCAACAAGAACTCGTCGACCCTCTCAAAAATTGACTCAATGGAAATGGGTAAAGTCTGGTCGCCAGAGGAGACTCACACGTCCAAATCGGAGAGCTCAATCGACAAATTCGAAAGTCCGGAGATGCCAAAGGCCTGGACACCAGAGGAGCATGGAGTCCTGAAGAACAGCATCAATGAGAGTATGGAAATGGCGAAGACGTGGCAGGAGCCACGTACTTCCCTGAAGAATTGCATGGAGAAACACCTGTCTCTAGATTGTGTGGCTGTCCAGTCGTAGGGAAAGGGCAAGTGGAGGCAGACCAATGACTATCAAATGAATTAATAGTGTTATTTAGTTTATAGGGGGGGAAGGGGGGTCGTCTGTCTTCACCGGCAATGGCTGCAGTCCAACCGAAAACATTCACTCGTAAAGTGAGAGTGCAAACAAATCTAGTCGAATCGAGTCATTGAATTTGTATAATTCTTGAAGTTAATTATGATTAATTGTGAGAGGTATTAATGTCAACGTGGGATGAAGAATCATTTCATTTGTAAATAAAATCGATGATTGCAATGATAATAATAAGAGAATTGTAAATGAAAATATTTAACTACTCCTATTTTTTTTAAATGGAAAATTCTACTGATTTGTTCTGCAGAATAGACTTCACAGAAAATTTTCTACCGACAAAAAAAACTCACTAAAGCTCGGAAATTCTTTCGGACAATCGATATTAATGGACTGATGTTGTCATGACTATTTGTTGAAGCAAACGTGAAATCATTATGAGAATAATGAAGACGATTAACCAAAAGCCCTGGGAAATTCAAGATGGCTGGTGCACTTGCGTGCGTCCGAGGGATACGAGAAGTTCTCTCTGGGTCTGCGCGACTCTGGTACAAATGGGCGGGTACGTCGATATTGGCGAGCGTCGCGACGTTACACTACCCCCGAATGATATAGACAAGCCGGAGGGTGGGAGGGAGGTTGAGAGGGAGAAAGAGAGATGGAGGGAAGCGTAATGGCGCACCGACGGCTGTTGTACTTCCCACGCGTAGCGATCGTTTCGTTATATATAAATACCCTTAAACCCCGATGTTATACCCTCCCTATTTTTCCACCCACTCGTACAATGCCTTATGGGCCTCCCTCACAGGTCAAAGCCAAATGCATTGTTCCCTGTTTTTTTTATTTTTTAAACATTTTTCTACCCCTTATGCATTGACGGAGTAATGAAACATATATTTCAATTTAAATGAAATTAACGAAAATGCATTGTTGATACCTACGGTACTCGGAGAGAAATATTCAATAAAAATAATGAAACAATTCACGTAATCTGATGGCGTGAATCGTTGAAATTGAAGCCGACATGTTGAACCCACTAAGAGTTCTTCATCAAGGCAATTTATTTTTCTACAGGCATTTTCTTCCAGGCAAACACTTTAGTTTTCCATTATTTCGCAATGTTCTTTTTTATTATTCTCCATTTTAAAATGCAATAAGTCCTTTACTCAAAATCTTAACATACGTACAGGCTAATTTAATAATTTGAGATTTGGAGATCGCTGCAAAAAAATTAATCATTGAAAGTGAAAAAAACAACAAAATCGTAAATTCCATGTTTTCTTTTCCTTCCAGAAATTTCACGTTTGGATAACACGCGAGGAAAAATATCTAGTGTCCATAGCTCGGCTATAGTTGGTCGACGTTCGCCACTCTATTCATAGCAATTTCTGGGGATTTATAATTCATGAATTTTTGGAGACATTTGCCTAGTGCTCCTCTGTTATTGAAAATGCTTGCAGAACAAACAAAGGATAAGAGTCTTCTTGAAGAGTCAAAACCATTTCATTTGAATGATTTATTTTGCCTTTTCAATGCTAATAATTTTTAATTTCTATTGAGGGAGGAAAACAAAAATTGTTGGGATGATTGTAAAGTAATTCAATTTTCAAATGTCGCCCAGAATTCGAAAATGATAAAAATGTCCCTTCAAGATTTTATAAATAAAATTTTCCAATTAAATTTTAAATGTAAATTCATCGCAATGACGTCGTTCAATTTTATTCGAGAAATTCTAATTTTTTTTTCATTCCCTCACTCCCCGTAACTCCTTCCACCGACACGGTTCCATTCCCCGCAATAGACGGAGAATTAATACTTTATTTGTGTGTCACTCCAGCTGCGAGGATCAGCACAAGTGTCGACTGTTGTTCTCTCGCGCCTCATCCCGACGGTTCCCCTCGTCCCGAGTATGAAAAAAAAAGGGAACCACACCGAAATTTCACGGACACCCCACCCTCTCGAGAGTGATCCACTGGGTGCAGTGTACGGACCGCTAATTTTCACATACATTGTCATACCAACGTCCGAGCCGATTATTCTCAACCCCCCTCGCAGCTCGAATCTTCACACCTTCTCCCCCTAGCTCAATTTGTTCTCTCTCTCTTTTTCTCTCTTTTCGGTTATTCAATGGGGTAAAACGATTTTTATTGCCGCGACATTGTCTCCGGTTTTCATTGCCGAGACTTTTTTATTGCGATGACTAGTCGAACGGACGTGCGGGAGGACTCTATCAAGTTATCTAGAGTGCACAGGTGGTAACGAACACCAGGTGTCATGTAACAACCCCTCGTTATGTGCGGAGGTTGTTTATGACGAGGGAAATACGAGTCTTCTTCAGGGTTAATTAGAAATAATTTTTTTTTCTAGTTTTAGAATTATTTTATGACACAAAGTTAATGCCAGATTTGTCATTGTATTTTCTATCAGGTTCGAGGCGCCTCCTCGTTTGATTAGCATACTCAAAAGAAGCCAAATTTCCTCAAGAATCGAATGCATCGAAATTTGGAGCTCTAAGTCCAATAATTCGCGAGAAATCCTAAAAAAACTGAAAACTCTCGCATCAGACTCTGCTATGAGTGAATCACTGAAAAAGTGACTTCTGTTTTTTTCGAGATTTCTCAAAAACTATAGGAGCTAGAGCTCGAAATTCAGATCCATGGAATTCTTGAGAATATTTCGGGATATGCTGGGTAATGGAAAAAAAAATCGGAGGCCTCCTTATGCTGAATGATAATGCAGTGACAACTCATGTACCTCTAGCTTCCCTCGAAGAAATGCCGGCGTCAGTTGGATTCACCGAGTGCATTATTTTCCCATTGAACGTCGAGTGATGTACTTTGGGGGGGGGGGATAGTGCACCCTGGGCCACTATCAGCTGTGAAAACACCCTTGTTTATAGACATCGGGACACAATGAAGTGTAATTGAATCCATATTCGGTTTTGGTAGGGAGTAGGGAGACTAACATTCTCTCCGGGTGTTGCTAGTGGAGCGTGGAAACCCGCCGGCACCACATGGGGGCCTCCATGGTGTCTCGATTTGTGGACAATTAGGGGTAATTTTCGTGTCTGTCTTGTGGAGGGGAAAAGGATTGTTGTGACCTACAAGCGATATCAATCTTATCCGGTATTCAATTTTTTTCTGGGGAATATTGAGTCGTTGATTTGACGGTTTCTCACTGTCACTTTATTCTCAATTAATGCACTCACAATGGCTATGATTTAATATCCGAACGTTGGATATTATTTTTCGTGACGTGGGACTAGGAAATTGGCGTTTCCTAGGTCCGACGACACGAAAATGAATTAATTATTCACGATTTTTTTTGTTAATTAAGAAGAGAATAATATCCGTACGTAACTCATAATAGGAAAGAGTGAAAAATCGAACGTCTTCAATGGACAATAATTCGGAATTGGCAGAGTAAAAATCAATAATTCTTAAGTCATTTAGCTGTGGTTTTCAGCTTCAGTCTGAACGAAAGCTCGTTCAATTCCACTCGGCCAATCCCGAGTTATTGATCATTGAAATCGTTCCAATTTCCCCCACTCCCACTGAGCAAGTAAAGTAATGAAATAATTATGACTAAAGTAATTATTATTGAGCAATGAGCTTAATGGTGATCAATAATTCGCCCCCAATAATTTGGTTATCTATTCCTTAAGGTATTAGTTTGTCAACCGACTGGAATGTCCCCGAAATTCTCCCCAAATTTCAGTTACTACTACATTTACCCAACGATGACTCTCCAAAAAATCAACACTCCACAAATGTCGATAAAAAAAAAGATGAAACGAGCAAAGAGAGCATCGCTGCCCCTCCATCGCATTCTAATTCGAGCAAATACCTGGGCAGCTGCACTACATGGGGTCCAAAGCTATCAGAGATAGTGAGACAGTTGTACTAATCCACCCCTCACGCTCTCGAGTCCGCTTTGGCGCTTACGTCCCACCGTTCAAACCAACTCGGCGATCTTTATTATACTGCAATTATCAGCAGTAAACCCTCGGCAAAGTTGCCCCGGACCCCTTACTACGGTACACCCTGGACTGGGGCTCCAGATCGACACCCAAGTTGTGTAACGGGCAATGGAGTGACAAGTTTAAATCGAGAGGAGTAAAATTTTTATTCACCAAAGTCGATGGACAAGAAGAAACGAAATCTATTGATTTTGCTTGAGCTCAATTTTTAAAAAATCGTTACTTCCCGACATGGAGAATTTTCGAGTCACCCACACAACTATTTGTCATTGACGAATTTAATTTGGAGAAATTAGTTGAGAACAGATAATTATCTAATTCCATTGACTGTTTTATTTTCGATAAGATCAAGAGTTAATCCCCCGTGAAAAATTCGGATGAACTGCTGCTGCGTTTTAAATCGCATTAGCAATTGCGTTCAAGGGCTGCTCTACTAATTCGAGACGACAATGACACGGATTTGGAGATCGAGATATGAACGATTGAGAATAAAAAATGTTTTTTGTAATAAAATCAAATGAATTTAAAGATACTATTTGCTCGCTAAAATCATTAGAAAAATCAGAAATCGAAAGCCACCGTCCAGAGAGGAGACAATTTTCCTGTCGCTCTTGCTATTTCTTAACGACAAAAATGGTTTTCTATTCTCCCAAATTTATCTATAACGTTCATTAACGCTGAACATTTAATAAACCAGAAACGCGAGATCCAACGAGTAATCGGCAAATAACAAATTCACACACGACAGGTGATTGCACACGCTACAAATAGTTACCGTGAAGGCTTTTTCGACTCTACGTCTATATCGATTTGCGGATATAGCATGAGGTCACAGGTGATGTATTCTCACGATCTCCAATGTTTATATGAACAGGTAGAGTGTACGGTATTCTCTTTATCCCTCACTCATTGCTGTCATCGGTGCCTCAGTGGATGTGAAAAGTTAAGTACAAGTGAGGAAAACATTAGGTATTCATTTCTAGTTGAATGACACGAAAGTGTAATTTGGGGGGGAGTCTTTATCAAGAATTTCCATTCCCGGGTGAACCGTTGGAATGCACGTAAAGTCTCATCAATTTCTTGTCTCAGAGTTATCAGGGCGACAATTTCGACAATCTATTTCAATGTATTTTACCCAAGGAAGACGAGAAAAATATTTTTTTTAATCTGTTTTCAGTCTAATAAAAAAATGAAAAAATTATCAAAATAATCATCGAAATCTTGGTAAATGAATGAAATTGATTTTAAATATTATTTTTCCCGAATTCACACAGTTATCGTCATCGCGCCAGTCTTAATAATAATAATAATAATATTAATGTGATCCTAGAATTTTCTTAGCGCAGCAAAGTAATTGATATTTTTCAATAAACAATGAAGATTGGATTGTATGATTGGACAATTTGCATCCAATTAATTCAATAGATATTTGTATGTTGAGAATTGTGACATTAAAAAATAATTGTAATTTGCCATCAATTCGTGTAATTATGTTTAATAAATAATCACGTGATGATTTTAGCGAAAGCTAAAGCCCGTTCGTCGCGCCTGAATTATGATTTTTCACAATGATTTCCCAAATTTATTCCCCTCCACTATTCCCTAAACATTTTATGCTGCTGACATGCGCCGGGACGGGAGGGAAAATTCCCGATAAGCGCGAATTTTCCAAAATTTTCGCAAATAAAAATTAATAGTAAATGATTCAGTGAGACTATTTCTCTTGGCGCAGACGATTTTTCAAATCGAATTTAAAAGAGGTAAATATGTATATAAGAGGTAAAAACTCACATTAACTGCCGCTGCACATATTTCTCAGCTCGTCGGTAACAGCAGAACTCCTGGAGACACTTACACAATTTTCATCACTTCACAATCACAATAAAATCCTTCACAACTATTGTTTTCACTAATTTCATCCTCTAGTTGGACTTGAAGTTAATTGAAAAAACAATTAATACAAAATATTAATTAAAACTCTTGTTCATAGTCCAGAATTTTCCAGCAGGCGCCATCTTGCGACTGCAGTAAGTAACCGACCACTTCCGAACTGCAGTTTTCCCCCACTTCACTAATGTCTCATAATTATTTTTGCATTGATAATGTTCCAGAAGAGGCCTCAATTTGCGAGTTAAATTTTTAATATTTTCAGTTTCTAACAGTTTTTATGGTGCCCCCAAATTTTTTCTAAAAACAAAAAGCAGCCATCTTGATTCTGGACATCGCCTCCCAACAATCCTCCATCAGTCCCTTTCGACCGACAATAATTTTCAATTTCAGCATAAAATCATTGACAATGATTGTTATTCATATTTTCCTCGATTGTTCATGATTATTTTCACAACTAAACCCAACGTTCACTGCCACAGCTCGGCCAGCATCTTGAATATGCACCGAGGGATGTGCACTCTCCAAAGCCATTGTCTCCTTTGGCCTTTAGACTTCCACCCCTTTTTCTCAAAAGTAATCCTATTTCATGGAATTTTCACTTACCAAATCATTACTGATGATCATCATCCACATTTAATTTCATTGTTCATTATTATTTTCACGACTTTACCCTCAATTTACTGCAAAATACGTAGAACAACGGCCGAACGACGCCACAGCCATCGTTGACTCCGCTGCCATCTTGGATATGCGCAGAGTGGATGCGCACTCGCCAAATCCATTGCGTCTCCTTGGGCCTTTAGACTTCCAGCCCTTTTTCCCAAAATTAATCCTATTTCATGGCATTTTCACTTACCAAATCATTCCTAATGATCATTGTCCAGCCTTGATTTGGTTGTTTATAATTATTCTCCAACTTTACCCTTAATTTATTCCAAAATATATAGAGCAACAGCCGAGCGCATCCGTAGCCATGGTTCACTGTCGCCGCCATCTTGAATATGCGTGGAGTTGATGCGCAATACAATAAAAACGCCCGGCAATATTCAAATGTTTTTAATTGTTTTGACTGTATTTGTTCGTTTATTTTTATGTATATGTTTTTGTTTGTTTGAATAATCTTATTTTCATGACAGATTACTTGCAAATGAATTTCACATAATTTTTTTCTAATGTTTAGAATCATTTCAATGATTATGATTAATTTTTTTCTCTAATGATAATGGTCTATTAGATAATAATGGAGCAAAGATTTCTTTTCATCGAGTCATTTATTACTTAACATTCGTTATTATGCACAATTACATTACAAAATCGGATAGCCCAGTCCATGGATCCTCGGCAAATGTTGCATTTCAATGGAATCGAACAACATTCACATCGGAATTCAATGTCACAGGCCATCCTCGTCGCACACAGTTGCCTCCCTCATTTCTTTGTACATATAAAATAGAATGCTAGCAACCTACCTCAACTATTTTAGACGTTACTCACGCCATTTCATGATTGAATTTTTGTTTCAGATCCTGGGTGGGATCATCTTTTTATTTTCTCTCGTCGTATGATTTGTCGATGAGGGAAGTCCGAGGCAGCAGAGGAGTGATAACATTTCTTTCGGTATATTAAAAAAAACATAAAATAAACTGTTGAAAAAGCATGACATTTGTTTATAATGTACTGAATACTGAATAATGTAAAAGAAATTCAATTGCTGAAGGAGAATTTTAAAAAATCTTTTTCATACTCAAATATTCATTTTTTTCTACCCAAAGGTTAAAAATTACTATAATGTATTGAATATTTTGAAAAATCCACTTCACTACTGAAAATTCCTCGTCTTCCGCATTTTAATAGTCTCCCATACTCTCCCAAAAATGAGATGAAGGAATGAGATGAATTATCGACCTCCCGAGTCTCTACACGATGTCGAAAAAAAATTTGGCACACAATTTTCGTGAAAAAATATCGTCTCCTCTGTTTAAAAATCCTCTCTTACATTAAACCCTCAAAGATTTGTCCACAACACGATTGTGTCTCATGTATCTAAACGTACAAAAATCTTATCAATTAGCGATTACTAAAAATTTATCAGTTGAGAAAAAGAAAACAAAAGAAATTGTCATTCCACGCGGTGAATGGACAAACATGTTCCCCTATTTTTTAATGGATTCTCTCCACATCGGATGAACGATTTTCCCTGAGCAGTGATATTTATTACTGATACACATTCGCATCCTGCAAGCTCGGTATGAGGTCCAATCAGTGGTTAATAGGCCCTTATCATACGACGATTTACAGATTTACAAGAGATCATTTCAATTTAATTCACTCATTCACTCCAGCATCTGTTGTTCCATTAATTTATCGTTCTCGGTTATTCCTCTTCTTTTGATTATTCCTCAATGAAATATCTGATTCAAATTCATTTTTACCAACTCAACTTAGAGATTTTGCCAATTGAATTTTCCAAATCAGGCGTTTCCTGACGAGACTGATTCGAGACTGAGTTCTGATAAATAAAAAATTATCTAATGAAAGTAACACACAAAACAAACTCAGCCCAGACCTAGTCCACAGAATTAAAGAAAAAGAAATCGCGATATGTCAACTCTGGGACTTCCTAAATATGAAATCCCCTAGTGAATTAAAAAATGTTTAAAAAAAGAAACAAAAATCTCCCCTGAATTTCAGTGTAAAAACAATTATCTGGTGGCATCGTAATTAAAAAGATCTTTGAATTTTCCGTTGACTGGCGTCGTAGAAGGCAGTGCTTGCGTTACTCTCCATCAACTAATTAATCTCCTAATCAATAAAAATCTAAGAACTCTCCATAATCATCTCCAGTGCATCTGTGCGAATGTGGCAGTAGTGCATTGAGGTATTCAGATGTAATCACATATTTTATTTCATCAAATTTTTCATCTCCCTCAAGTACAAAAGATCTCTCTCGACACGGTTTATTTTATTTTTATTTTTCTTTCATTTTGTTCAATTTAAAAAAATGTAAATGTAAATATTTAATCCTCAATGCATCACTTCTAATATACAGGCATAATTCTATTAATGTACACCTACATTATTATTGCTAGTCGTCGATTGAATTTAATTAACCTTAGTCTATGAAATTTGTACACATAGTCTAAAACTTCTTCTCACCACCCAACGACACAAAATTTCCAACATTAGCCCAGCAAAATTATTTTTTTTAATTACGAAAATGTTTCTTACGTATGTTTCTCGTAATTTTATTCAAGTCTTTGATGTTTCGAAATAATTATCGCCTAATTATCTATCTTTTTTTTTTCATTCTTTACGTTCAAATACAAAAATTCTTAAATGCTACAGATTTTTCTAACGTCTCTGTATATTTTCTTTTTCCTTTTCTCTCTCTCTCTCTCTCTGTCTTTCACTCTCTCTAATTTGAAGACAAAATAAAACAATTTTTGTTCTTAATTAACGGAACACCTCGAGTGCTCCGGGTGAATTGACCGATCTCATTAGATTTAATTTATTACTAAACTGGCCTGTGTCAGTGGCAGCTTCAAAATCGAGAACACATGATCAACTATCGCAGCAATTAATGAAAGATTTATGAATTAAGTTGCATTAAAAATTAATTCAACTAATTAGAGGTAACGGCGAAGTCGATCGAGTCAGAATAAATAGTTACTGGAGGAGATCTCCTCTTATTAATTTTCTCCATATTCATTGAATATAGAACTTTGAAAAATATTTATACATTTTGAAATTTGTTTTGATATTGTAAAAGCCAAGAAATATTTTTTTGGTGACAAAATTTCTCCCCCAAATTTCCCACTAAGCATTAATTTACCATTGGAATTTGGACCCGACCGCTTCTACCTCCAAATAATAAATTAAAAACTCCAAGTATAATCCCAAAAATTGAGTTTCAACGCAATAGCGTAATTAACATTCATAATTCTCCATAAATAAGTCGAGGGCACGCAACAAAAACGAATCTCCAATGGTGGAAGAAGAAAGAAAATGATGGAAACTATGGTAGTTTGCACGTTGATAGAACAAATCAAAATTTTGTAGGACCACATTATCATAAACCATTGTTGCTGCGATAGAATTTAAGGGGCTGTGTGGTGTGGTTAACGCTGGTATTGAATACCTCAATAGTAATCTTCAATAAATCCGTCCTATGATTTACCTTCAGCTCGGCTTATTTGTTGGCCCATGGCTCGTTGTTGTGGGCCCATGGCTGTGTTGATTATGAACATTACCTACTTGATTACTGGTAAGACCGGACATCGTCGGTTGGTACATCGACGACATGTAACTGCTTGAAGACCTATCAATGATTTTCGATGATTCGTTGGGGCTATTCAATCTCGAATTGAGGCTTAATTAAGATTATTTACAGGATGAAGATGTCAAGTCGCCCCGATCGATGATGGGAGATTGTCGACGACGAGTTAATCGAGCAGATCATTTTCATTTCATGTTATTTTGCTTTGTTTTTTTTTAATTTTTTTTAGCTGAGCCATTCTCTTACCTAGGTACGCCTCGGAGGGGGTCGGGTGTTGCTGAGGAATTTCTTACAATTCCGGAGGTATTGGCTGCGGCTGGGGACACTATATTCCCGGATTGAGATTGGTGGTAGCCACTTGCCGCTGGACTATGCCTGCAGGGGGAATATTTCTGATTAATTTGTGAATTACACTCACTGTCTTCTTTCATTTGTTGAAAAAATCGACTTTTTTTTACTGAGTCAATGCCATTGTTTTGTTTTTTCAAAAAAGTGAATTTATTACCTTATCGTCGGTGGATTGGATTGAGGTTGAACGTAGGATCCCCTGTGTGGATACTGCGATACAGAAGCCGCAGCTGGAGGCGAGGGATCTGGTGGTAGACCATTTTCCATGGGCGTTGAGTGGCCACTCGAGCTCGAATGGGGCATGTACGTGTTATTCACCCTGGAGTCTCGATTGACTCTTGATACCGAGGCCGGAGCACCGGGTGATATGTGGGGATGTGGAATATTGGGATCAGACGGATTAACTGATGGATGAATGTTATTAGGTGGGTGATTACTCGGTTGAGTTGTCAAGGGAATGGCTAATCGGGCATTCACTGCAAGCAGGTGATCCCTTCGCTGGAGTAGACTGTTCACGTGCTCCTCCAGTCGAAGATTCTCTGCTCGAAGCTGGTGGAGGCAGGATAGCAACGAGGCAACTGCGATAAAAATTTTTATTTAAATATTTTGGAGGGAATAATTTTTTGCAATTTTTTTTTTGCCATCATTTCACATCTCTGTACGCATGCAATAAAGTAATTTGAGACCCCCTACACTCACTGTCAAAATGTTGCGCCTGTTCCATGAGGAACTGGCTCCCCTGCTCCCACTGTCTTTCCAGCAGTTGGTCGAGGGTCTGGGGAATGGCGCCACCGCCGAGAGCCCCAGCTCCTAGATTCGAATTATTACTATTCTGGGCGAAAACTGCTGAGAACGAGGTGGCCGATTGCTGTTGCTGCTGCTGTTGTGCTTGATTCGATCTGATCGATGCAATGACTCTGCTGTGCAACTGGGGACCCACAAGATTTGTCGACGAATTACTGGCCTCGGTGAATATCGAGTGAGCCTCCAACTCCTGATTCAATGTGTCCGACATTTTTTGTGCCATTGTCGACGTTGGATTGAGCTGATTGCCCAGCATGTGGGGAGCTGAGACGCCATTCTGAAATAATTTCACGTCCTTCTCATCCTTGGCACTATTCAGCATTGCCGTTGGTGTTGTTGATGCTGATGGCGTTGGTGTTGTGTTGCCCGCGCTCTTTCGCTTTCTTCTGCCGGGACCAGTGCTACTCATGCTCTCAGAACCCGGTGAACTTGGGGGAGAATCCTTCACCACTGGTCCCATATTGCCACCAGAGCCCACGCTGCTGAAGTGGCCAGTACCCAGCGTGGGTCCCTGGATTATCGAGGGAACTGGAGCCACTGTTACCGCTGGTGGCGGTGGCAGCGCGGGTTGGGGCGGCTGGGTACTTCTCCCTATTCGTTTGGCTGTGGGTAGGGAATTCGTGGGGGCTGTGGACGGTTGAGAGACTGGCGGCCCTGGTGGACCTACCAGTGGATTGCTATTCGAGGAGATACGCTTTGTTCTGCCTCGTTTCTCCTGCTTCTCCGTTGATTGAGTTCTGGAATTTTTTTACAACATTATAACGGTTTTTAAACAAATTGACTAATTTTTTTTTCTCTTTCGGAAAGCCTCACTCAAAATCAACTCTCATTGAGACAATTTTTGGATTTATCAATTTAGAAATCAATTGTACGGAAAAATAGGACGAAATAAATTTATGAATAATACTTAATTAGTATTTAACAATTACTAGGATAAATTTATCTAATTTCTTTCTCCATTTTCAGATATTTTGGCTATTTTTTCGAGTCAAAAGCGAATAAAGTAAATTTAAAGTCGTTTTCATTCTTTCGATGCGATTTTTAAATAAATTATAATGGTTAACTCATTGGAATAATATCACCCAGCATTTGGCGGTACGAAAAAAAAAAATAAACATAACCTAAAATCGATTTTACCTTCTCATAGACACTTCCGACGAACTCTCCCCAATAGCTCGAATAAAACGACTCCTCCGTAATCCAGAGATAATTTAACCAACGGTGGATGTAAAATTCACAAAGATAACAATATCCAACAAATCACAGATACGAAGTGACCTCGATTGAACTGATGTATCGGATATACACATTGAAAGGCCTTCCCCAACTACTGTTATAAACAGTACCAACTTCTATTTGATTTTTACTTATTCTTCAACGACAAAAATTTCAACTTTTCCCAGTGATAATCCACGAATTGAGATCAATAAACGATTGTTTAAAATCACAGAAACATTTAAGACACATGATCGGGGACTTTTAACAGATTTTTAACACGAAAAACAACGATATTTGGTAATCATAGTCACGGGGAGTAGAGGTTAAGACTGGAGACCTGCTTGTTTACCCCCCACGTCAGCCATTTTAAAACACAGAGCACTGCACTCTCGAATTACGTGGAATATCGATTACTATCGAATCGCTTGTTGGCCATTTGCGAGAGACATTGTGGCGGGAAAATGCGACAATTCAAAAATAAGTGGATGTTTTTGGAGAATTGTTTTCTTTTTCTTTACAAGAAAAATGAGAAAAGGGAGTTAATTTAAAAGTAAAATAATACTTTTTCGTCCCTGGCGCCCGAAAATCCGCGATTCTAACCTCACTCCGTTCGGTTAGATCGCGGTTTTCGGGCCCAGAGACGAAAACTATTATTATCTGACTCATGTGATTATAATCCGAGCCGAAGGCTCGGATTATAAAGCCACATTCGTCAGATAATACTTTCATCGCCTGGTGACATAATGTACTATTGTATTATTAGTTGATGCGATTAATTTTTCGGAATTTTTGGATTAAAATTTTTTTTGTAAATATGAAATATGTCAGAATATTTTTATAGAATTTTATTTACTACTTAACGTAGATTCTGAAAATTATTCTTCTCATGTTTAAATTCAATTGGAGATGTTTCATTTTGGCGATGAGCCTGGGAATGTCAATACAATTATTCTAGATTAAATTGAAATGAAAAGTTAGATAAATTTATTGTTTTATTTTTAAAAAATCTGACAGTACCTCAATCTTTTGGCTGGCGTATCCTCGGGACTGGCCTTCTCGCTGACAGTGGAAACTGTAGAGTGAGTCGGTTGTGTCATGGCAGCAGTCGTAATCATGCTCTGTTGCAATTGTTGGTAAAGCGTTGGGGCACTAGTTACAATACTTTGTATAGAGCTTGCCAGTGAAGTTGCTGTCAGTGGTACTGATACAACTATACTATTGGCTGTTGTCGTGGGAGATTGGGCTACAGTCGAGGGTGTGACCGACATTATCACTGGTGATGTCGTCGCCTCCGTCGTCACTGGAGTCGTTGAGGTACTTTGAACTGGAGAACTGTCAATTTTCAACTAAAGACACCATAAAAATTCCATTTAATCCAACATTTCAATTAGTACTATAATGATGTCTTTATATCAATTGTCTTTTGGAAGGTTATCTACGTTTGCTTTTATCATTTTTCCTCAACCAATATTCGGAAAAATTTGGAGGAATTTATAATGAAAAATAAAAGAAAAAATTGTTTAAAAACCTTTTTTGATTTCTCAGGTTCTGCATTAGTACTGAGACTGGTGGCCTCAGTTACCGTCGGCTGGACAGTATTGCTGGGAGTTTGGGAGACAGTGCCAACAGTGACAACAACAGATCCACTCGCCTCAGAACTCACGGAATGATTAGAATTTTCATTTCCCAGAGCAGTGGGTGTTCTCGCCCCAGTCTTCCTCTTCTTGCTGGTGTGACTGGAGGACTTATTGAATGACGAGCTGGATTTGGACTGTCCCTTGTGCACTACAGACGTCGATTTAACCCCAGACTGTCCTCCCTCAACACCGAAGACACTTTCCGACTGAGTGACAATGGTCTCTACGAAATTGGAACTTGTAAATTTACTGCCACCCGAATTCTGATGTTGACTTGAGTCTTTGGGAGTATTACGACCGCTACCACTTTTATCCTCAGCCAGACCGTTCAGCTCGAGACTCGGACTGGAGTTGGACTTTGTTTTCGAGCCGGTTGTCGACTTTGAGCTTGAGCCTTTTCGTTTTGTCGTACTGGAGGACGTCTTTAAGGGGGCCTCGGCTTCCTTCTCTGGAGACGAGTCAGAAGAACCGTTGTCCGCTGGTATGGGCTTGTAGGGGGGAATTGTCTTGACATTTCCACCTTTTTTCTAGGGACAAATGAGATTTGTGGAATTTTTTCAAGAAAAACAAAGATTGAAAATACATTTTTTCATTAATTAAATCGTCCTGTCCCTCAAAATAATTACCAGCTTCGAGTAATGATGCTGACAGTATCCACAATACTTGACATTGTCGAGGTAATTTCCCGCCTCCTCACAGAGAAGACCCAGTGCCTGGGCACACGTGACGTGAAACTGCTGTTTGCATCCAGTCTTATTACACTGCATACAGGCTCCCACTGTTGCTCTACCACCTCTGCCCTGCTCCTCGCAAATGTAACACATCTAAAATAAAAATACAAAAATAAAATCAACAGAAATGAGCAGTGATAATGTTTGGATAATCAATAAAAATTTCTAGTTTACCTTATTGAACCTTTCCCCTGGAATTAGCTGAAGGATGATGGGCTCCATGGTCGTGACATTGCCAAAACGGACCTCTGGGATATAGAGGGCACAAACCACGTGGGCCCAGCCCGCCTGGTCTGTCCTCTTGAGTGCTCCATCTCTACTAGGGCACAATTCGCAGCGCTGGAAAAATATATAAAAAAATATTACAGAGCGAAAAATCGTTCGAGTGTCACAATTATCGAAAAAACATTGAGATACTGACCACTCTGGCGCTCCTCTCCTGCGACTCGCATTTTCTGCAGTACCAGGGACCCGTGGGTACCGTGACAATGCCATAACAAGCTGAAAAAAATAATAAATCTTTGAGGACCTCGAATCTCTGTCTGCCATTGGCAAACCTAACCTAGTCCCCAGATGACGAGACACAACAAAAGGCGTCATCTTAATCCCCCGGACACCCCAAAACTTGATTTTCTCCCATCAGCCTTCAAACGAAGGACACCTAGATGTGAAAACCCCTGGAGAACCTCCCCAGTTTCCCCTGAAACCCCTCGCAAATGCTGCTGAGGCTCGTGACACTCACAATCCCCCCCAAGACCGTCAGCGCCAGTTACCTTGGTGAACAGCAACGGTGCATCCTTGCCCATCGCAGTAAACCAACGGATTTTCAGTCCATCCCCTCTCATCAGAACACACGCAGCACCCTCCAAGCATCTCCTTCATGCTGTGGTCCAGGCGATGACTAGATTAGCGGGCCAAGCTAGGCCAGCCAACGGCAATTGGATAGAACGCATCCCGCTTCGAGCGGGTACATAACACGGTATCAACACAAATCGGTAAGATAAAAACCCCTGATGATGAAATTATCACTGGAAACACCACGCGTGACACCAGGTCCAATCGTCTCGCGCGATAACCCCGAGTGCTACTCAAGATATATTCCGCGAGTGATAATTGTCCTGTGGGGATCAGCTCGTTCGAGACAATTGATCGGACGCGCGAAGCTTTTTCGGTGGCTCTGAATTTTTTTTTCGCGATTTATTGCTACCAGGAAATCTCGGGGGTTTGTTATTCGTAGGCGGCCCTTATTTATTTCGCTCGGCGGCCATTTTATTTTGTTGTGGAGGTGTGCGCATGCCTAGCGAGACCGCGCCATTCGACAAATGCATTATGGGGCGCTCACATGATTCGGAAGATCCCTGTATTTCCGAGGATTGGTAAGGAAGCTCTTGGATTTTGGAGAATTATTCGTGTAAAGACAATTAGGGAGTACGAGCCAGTGTTGCGGTCAACTAAGCTTAAAAGAGGATTAAAAGTTCGATTGAGTTAGGTTTAAGACGTGTAATTGGAAAGGTCGATCTTATGACATCACCTTCAGCTGTTTTCGTTCCCTTCATTTCTTTTTCAGATTCCGCCCACACTAAAATAATCTCACACTTGCCCACTCCTTTACTTCTATTCTATTTATATAAACAGAACTGCTCCAATAATTTCAGTCGTCTAATAATTTTGCACCATGTCCTAATCCATCTGTTTACTTAGAAATTTTCGCCTGAGTCCAGAGAAAAAGAAAAACATGGAGAAAAGTGGTTACACCATCAGGATAGCCTCCCCCAAGGATTTACCCCAGATGCTGGACCTGATGAGGGACAATTTTTATTTTGAGGAGAACATGTGCAAGACTCTCTGTAAGAAGTCCAGCATAACAGACGCCGAGAGAAGAATTATAACCGAAATTTCTGATTGGTCCGTCCGGGCGATTTTACAGGCCTCGACTTGCTTTGTAGCAATGGACAACGTCTCCAAGAGAATTATTGGAGCAAACCTGACTCTGATCAGCGAGAACCCCCGATTCGGCGGCGGCAGAGACGCTCTTGTCGACATCTTCCCCAAGGATGGACCCCATTCTCCGTTGATTGATGAGTACCACGAGTACCTAATGGACATCAACAACAGGGCTGATCTCTTCAATAGGTACCCACAGGCCACAAAGATAATGGAGTTCTATGCCATTGCGGTTGACGGAGCCCATGGGCGGAAAGGAATCGCTAGGGAACTGATTGGAAACGGAATTTCCTGGGCCAGAACACATGGGATTCCCCTGATTTTCGGGGTTTTCACTTCTCCATTCTCTAAGAGAAGCGCTGAACGCGCTGGAATGAAGAGCCTTCTTCAGGTCGATTTGTTGGACTTCACGGATGGACAAGGGAGAAAGCCTTTTCAGGAAATTGTGCCGAATAATATTGTTCATGTTATGGTCTGCGAAACTGAAAAGTAGGAGGGAATTATCCGTTGATAAAATTACTCGGTATTATGTGAATTTGTTGTAATTCGTAGATTTTGATTTTTGGAAATATTGTGGAAATAGTATTAAAGATATTTGAAGAGCATTGGAAAGCCGAATGAATGACTTGGCCACTTGGGTACTGGCCTACCTTTGACCATCATTGAATGTTGCATCAATTTTTGCATTGTTCATAATTATTTTATTTTTAATACGAAAACGCGAAAAATACACTAGCTTTAACCACCTTGGAACCACCAAGCGTTTGCAATAAGCTTAATTTGGATATCTGCATCTCCCTACTCTAACTACAATATATGTTTTAAAAGATTGGATTGATCGTCGATTTTGGAAGAAATAGTCAGCCCCCAGTAATTTGAATTTTCCCTTTGCTACGCGGGAAACAATGGAGTCGATGTAATTTTCAAGGGACTCCCCGGATTCTAAAGTTCTCTTATCCTTCGTACGATTCCGATTGACGAGAGTTTCTTTTTCGTTTTCAGAGAGATCGGAGAGTCGAAAAATTTGAGTTCCTAAATGTGGTGGTAATGGAAGTTCCCCCCGAAGCCAACCAACGATAATCAAAATAAATTGACAAAGTGGGTCAAGTCCCAGAAATTTGCTGCGAGGCTTTACATTTTTATCTCTGCATTTGTTCTTTTGAGGAGTAGAACGCAGGATTATTCGGCTGGCGATGGATCTTGTGGGGAAGGGGGCATGAGGAGGTGTTCGTAGAAATTTCGTCGAAATTCTTGTGAGTTAAATCATTCGAAATTCCCTCATAATCAATAAGAATCAAGTAATTCATTTCATTACAAGATCATATATGATTTTCATTAATTTTCTTTAAACTTCTATTTATCCCTTGAAAATTGGGTGACATTATCTGACAATTACGAATTATTTACGTAATCATATCATCATTTCGTTTGAGTTCTCTGGCAAGGAAAAATTTAAATACCCGAAAAATTAATTTATCCAAATATAAAAAATTGAACTTAAGAAGAATTGCTTGAGAGCCGCCCGAGCGAACGGCAATGCCGATAAATATTGTTATCTGGTAAGAAACTTATACGAATCGCGTACGAGGGTCACAGATACATGTGTTGTACATACGCAAATATAGAGTTGCTGTAATGTTGGGAGAGATTGAGTGTGCAGTGTATCGGGGACCTTCGGCGCGTCCCGTTCGTTTCCAGTGTCGGACTCGCAATTATTTATTTATTCATCATGAGGTGCGTCACATCGAAGTACAAGCAATCGTAGAATATTAAAATAAATCACTGCAGGGAGAAAAATTCTTGTGTTAAATTTTTGTGGAAAAAAAAAGATTCTTAATGATTAATTTTTAACATAAAATGATCGTTTTTTTACACAATCTAATCCATCGACTGATGATTCATGGTTTTTACAGACTTCTTCAGTGTTTGGAGATAATGGCCAATTAACTTTTTTTCGCTGGAAATTAAATAAACGGGTTTTTTTCACTTGGAAAATTTGTGATAACGTGGAAGGCGAAATTAATTCTTGTGCCATGTTGGCTGGCCTTACGTCATTAGCGATTATAAATATCAAATTAAAAATTCATTAATTCTAGATTAATTCTTTTCTCTCTTCGTTAAAATAAAAATTATTATACTCTTATTTGCTCAATAATTGATTAAATGATTTTTAAAAAAATGCAGTTAATTATATTTTTCCCAATTAATCAATGAATAAATGAAATATTATTAGTACCCGAAAGAGAATGCCGTCATACCGTCCGTGGGGCTCGACGCCAGACGGTTCAATCGAGTTCGAATCCCTGACCACAGAAACACTGGCGGGAGCCCTCGAGGTAATGCGAGAGGCCTTTTTCCCCGACGAAGTCACATGCCGAGGGGTTGACGTGCTCGCCGAGCCCGGAGCGTCGAAGGAACTCGAGGAGTTGTGCATCGCGGCGGCCCGCGACGGGGTCAGTGTCGTCGCCATCGACGTCGCCACTGGAAAGGTCGTCGGTGTATCATTTAACAAAATTCAGGTGATAAATCGCACTCAGGCCTCTATAAGGGGAGTTTAATTGAATGAATCAAGACATTTTTCTCAAAAAGCCAAGCATTCAAGTTATTCGCAAGGCTTCAAAGCTCGTAATTGCCTTATTCAGGGGAAATATCTTCACCCAAGTCTCCCCAAATGGGACAACTCTCAAGGGAAAAATTCTATATTAGGGGGAACGAGTGCAGGGACGTCTCAAGATTATTTATCTCGCTAATAAGTGGGTCTTGAATCCGTTATTTCATTGAATTTTATTCAACTGGTTAGTTGATTAATTAGGCAGCGAATAATTTTGTTTGTCTTCGTTTGCAGATGCAGCAAAAAACCGGAGAGAAATCGTCGTTCGAGCTTTTCAGTGAGCGCTGTAAGTGCAAATCCTCGAAGGGCCTGGTAGATCTCATGATCTTGATAGATTCAAAAGTAGATTTATTCAAGCACTACAACGTCGAGTGCCTCCTAGAAGTGATGTTCTTAGCTACCTCCAAGACCCATAGGAAGAGGAGGATAGCCGAGCTCCTGGTGGCCTCTTCCATCGAAATCGCGAGACAATTAAAACGGGGGAAAGTCGTGCAAACCCCCGTCGAAGTTGACGGAACAGACGATATTACAAATTCCAATTGTCTTCCCTGTCTAGTCTCGGCGATAATGTCTTCCAATTACTCTCAGAGACTCGCGGACAAGTTGGGCTTCAATTCTCTCGCTGAGGTGAGCACGGACGACTTCGTTTTTAATGGGAAAAAAGCCAGTGAGAGGATCAATGATGTACACAAGAGTTGGAGACTCGTTGCCAAAAGAATTTAGGTCGACTGGAAAATTTATTGCTATTTTTTTTATCTGAGGAAAATTTGCGTTTTTATTTTCTGTGGATTCAGAAACACTCGGGAGAAATCGGGAAAAAAAACTGCGCAGATAACTCGGGGACAATTTATATTTTATACTCTAACGATGTGAAAATAAAGTGGAATATTCATTATGAGGTCAGCCGTTTGATACGGCTTTAGGTGTTCGAGGAAGAAATCAAGTGTGAAGTGTTGAAATATTGAAAGAAATTTATTTTTGTAAACTAAATAAAGTAAAGTAAATATTTTTTTTCCGCCTTTGAACAAGGAATGCCTCATCAAATTTTCCATCCATCCAAATGTCCATCACTCAATGAAAAAATTCGCTAAAAAATTCTATTCTATTGAATTTCTATTCAATTTGTTCTCTTCAAAAATTAAACATCAATTGAATAATTTAATTCGCCTAAAAGGCTACAGAAAATTCGCCAGTAAAATAATTTGCACCGAAAAATATAATTCTATCAAATTTTCCTATTTCTCAAATAAAATTATTAATTTTTTTTTCCTCATAAAGCAAATTATCCAAGTTTCTTTTCATTAAAAAAAATATATATATGTGTATGACGACAATTATTGACAGTCTCTCTCATATCCGCCCTATTCACTCCAATCCTCACAAAATTGAGTTACTCATCCCCGCAACCGTTGAATACTTCATTAATGTCGCAGCACAGTTTTGCTTCACTTGTGAGACTTCCCTCTTTAGCATCAATTCCGGGTCATCCGTTTCAGTGCCCTCCACTGGAGCGACAGCTGAGTGTCAAAAAAAAAAAATCAAATAAAAAAGACAGAAAAAAAACCGTAAAAATAGGAAATAATACCCCCGACACTCGTCGATCAATCGATTTTCCGGTGTTGGTTTTAGGCCGTTACCGCCGATTTATTCACCCTCGGTGGCCAGTCGTTACTTATGAGCCACTGGAGATAGTACGATTGTAACGAATCGACGAGAGTGCATACGTACATGTGCCAGGAACAATGGGAAATGGTTTGATTCGTGGTGGAGGGCTCATGATGCCAATGAAACTCGTTTAACTGAGTGCCGAGTTACGGAGGCTGCGTGGAAACCTGAGATCGCCTTCAGATGAGGCTCGAGTGTCTCGGCGATAGCATTGGATCTTAAATAATTTAGACAGCGGAGGGCTCAGTGCAGGTACGCGGGGAACTCCTAATCCTACGGAATTTTTGATTTTACACCAATTTGCTTGCAGAAAAATGTTCGGGTCTTCGCAAGCCGGACCTTTCGGTACAATAGAGTACCGTCTCCTCACAGAAGACAAAATCAAGTCAGCGATTGAAATTCAGCAGAAATCAATGCGCCAGGAGAACGTGGCTCTTGGCGTCGGACTCTACGAAGGAGACGGCGGACCAGAGGCTATGAAGACAGTTTTCTACGAAGTTATCAAAGACAATTGTACCATTGTCGCAGTTGACGTCAAGACTGAAGAAGTCGTTGCAGTCTCATTTAACAAACTACACGTGAGTTCTATATTCGTCAGATGTGATTATTAACATCAATCAATGGAATTAATCTCACACTTTTAAAATCAAGTGTGATATTTCAGTCAAACGTCGGCTTATAAACCCAAAAACAACAGATTCAAAATACTCGGATAGATGATGTTTTCCCAACGAATCATATGACCATTTTATTTTGCAATATTATATTGCGACTACCGCCGTTGCGGCCGCTACGTTGATGCTTTCTTTGTTATGTTATTTTCTTTTCACTATTTTTTCAGTAGCATTTCTCCATTAATGAATTTCTTTGTATCATTCTTATTATATGTCAAGATAAATTAAATC
>JAPYZN010001502.1:0-16106 GCA_030522865.1 Psyttalia lounsburyi | reverse complement strand
AAAATTTTTCGTCTCTGGCCCCGAAAACCGCGATCTAACCGAACGGAGTGAGGTTAGAATCGCGGTTTATCGGGCGCCAGGGACGAAAAAGTACTTTTCAGGCACTCGACGCGAAGCGGAGAGTGACTAAAAAATTACTTTTCCGACACAGCGTGATGAAAAAAATATTTCAAAAATTAATTAATATCGACTGTCAAATGATTTTTGATTCGTCGATAAAGAGATATTTGTAAAATGAATTCATTCATTTAATAAATTTTGGAAGTTTATTTACTTTTTTTGTTATTATTGAAATTAAATGCCACGGTTTGTCTAAAATTGCACTTCTCTGATAGGGTCGAGGGACATTGGTGCTGAAGGTATTGGAGATCTTGACGATGCTTGCTTGAATTTGAATAGTTCATGTCTGATGATTATGACGCCTGTGAATCGGGGACATTGGAGGCATTGGAGATGGAGATTACTGATAAAGCGATGATTTCATCGGGACAATGCCAGTGGCGATGAGAGGGAAGGGGAGAGGAGAAATAGTTATTCGGCATTGCTGATTGTATTGATCGGGCAGAGTCAAGTGGGAGATGGGGTTGATGACGGAGCGACGAGGCGTTGATAATGCCCTCTTCCCGACAGATTGTACATTTGCTAACTGAAATTAGATAAAGGAAATTGGAATGCGAAACTGTAGTTGGGGTTCGATCGATGGTTTTTACGCTTCTGGTGATTTGTTTAGGGGGATTGACATGGGTTTTTCGGCTGGAAGAGCCGAGGGCATTTGAATGGGGCGAGGGTAAGGAAGAGATCTGGAGGGAGTTGCCGGAGTGACCGCTTGAGGACGCGAGAGGCTGGAGAGGAAATTCCAGATTTCCAGAGTTATTGAATTTAACTCGGGGGTTTGATGGAGTTTCGCGAGTTTTTTTTGTTGAAAATTGATTTTTTATTACAATTTTCATGCGTCGGGAGCATTAACGAGTAAAGAAATTATTTAAAAACCCACTAGATAGATAAATACATGATTATTTAACTTTTTGCTTTCACTAATTAATAACTATAATAGTATTCGAGTTCTCCTGTAAACCGAGGACTGATCAGAAATTAATTTTTTGGGTTTCTATGGCCGCTGAGATGAGAGGACGAATAATAAGCGACTTAATTAACTCAAGACAACTCGTGTTTTGAGAATTTTTGCAAAATTTTCGCCCTAAATCGAACGGCAGTTGATTCCTGATAGATTTTTTTTGTACATTTTGGTATTTGAAAACTACAGGAGGTTGATTTCATAATTTGCTAGGTACTTCTAGTACATAATCGACAAGAAATGGTTGAAATTGTTGTGTTGAAAAATTATTAATGATTTCCAACAATTATCATCTGAAAACTTGATTAAACTGGGAATGATGTTTTCGCGATTTAATTACCGGTTTGGTTTGTCGAAGAAAAAATATGAAAAAAAATCATTCGTTAATCGAAGGTCACGTAAACATCATTCTTTGCAGCAAAAATGTTACCATCTAAATTGAATTTCATTGGATGCAAGAGAAACGAGAACTTCGTTGTCACCTCGAAGATATATTTGCCCAGTTTGTAAACTAATTCTATCATTTATTTATGAGCAGTGAATGCGCAGAAAATATTGAAATCGTTTATAATATATTAAGAATAGTAATTATTGAACACGAATTTTTGTTCAATTTTTCTCACGCAATTTTTACAACAATTTGAAAAGCGAAAATATGTAAAAATGTCGCGTATCCCGGGGCAAAAGTCAGAGTTACCTTCGTTCTAAAAATCAAGAAAAAATAAGGCATGGAGAGTGAACGCTATTGGTAGTTATTTCAACAACCAGAAAATATTTTCGCAGCGATAACAACTTGGATTAACTACCACGTCACAGTCGATATTTCATCTGAACTAAGTTGTTGACGACCCGAGACTACAGACAAGCGTCCAGACGACGTTGATGAGTTTCGTTTACGTCACAGGAAGCAACACGCTGCTTTGTTGACATATACCGCTGGCTAATAAAAGTTGTACTTACCGGAGTTGATACAAACTGCCAGAGTCCAACGGTGTTGATGTTTGCAGGTTCTCCAACCAACTCTAGACGACGGAATTCTGCGAAAACTTCACAAACTAATTTCCGACAAATAAAGTAATAATGAAAAGGCAAATACTTCGTTAATTTTTTAAGAATTGACACCGGGTCTGCGTCCTAACCTTCATGCTCACTCTTTCCACATTTTTTCCACATCTAATGCAACCTAATAAAAACACGATTGACTAATTATTGTGGCACTTGAGGCACTGCCAGCTGATAAAGTATTCATCACATTTCAGTCAATTGTTTTTGCACTAAATTATTGTAAACACTGCACTGTGGCGTCCATCCTCGTTTAATGAACGCCGACCGCCATCTTAACTCACCTGCGCAGTCCTCGACGACGCAGTTGACTGCGGTGGCGCTGCAGTCGTCGCGGGCCTATTTAATTTTGGCATTTCGAGTTAGCTATTGTTCTTTAATAGGTTTCAATGTTACGATATTTTTTAATAGAAATCTGTATTAGACATTTTATTTAATAACAGAAAAGACTTGTAACTTTTTCTATTGAAGATTCTGGTGACAGCGAAATTTATATTTCTTCTCGTATCTCCACAAAAGTATTTCCGGATCTAAACAATCGCTGCAAGTCATTTGTTTAATTGTCAAATGACTGTTTGAAAATTCGTCAGTAGACGGTGAGGATAAAGTTACTCATTGACCTTAGAGAGGTCAACTTGCAAGCTAACTCTCAGGTAAGTTATTTTCATCATTGAATATTTATGGAACTGTGAGTGGAAAATTATGAAAAAAATTATTTTATAGTGCGAGGATGTGAAAATAATTAGAATTATATTTTCTTTATGAGGGAAGGAACCATTTACTTTTATAAAATACAGCTTTGTAAAGTTAAATTTATAAGTCACGTTCTTCTGGTTTCTTGTAATCAAGTCCTAAAATTTTAAATATATCCTCTTCGCTTTCAATTTTCTCTAATTCACCTGCTGCACCTGAAGAAAAAATGAAGTAATTAATAATTATAATTCCAGAAGAGGAACTATTATAGTAAGAAAAGTTTTCTATTTTATCCTGAATTCACTCATTTCTAGACGAATATTTTATGAATTTCTAATTGCCACCTGTCAGTCGTTTCAGTGAATACTCATTCAATGTGAATTTTTTCTCCAACGCATGTGCTCTCATATTTTGATTAAAGAGATCGCTTCCAGTGAAATAAAGAACTGCACAGTAATATTGATCATGGGGACAAAGTCTTATGTCGAGACGTCGATAGGGCTTGGACTCGTCTCTTAAATGTCTGCAAACACCCTGGAAATGTAATCACCGAGTTCAAAATTGAATAAGTAAACAATCAAAAGTAATCGATGAAAGAATTGTCATTAATTTTACCATAAATTTCATTGACCCCAGAGAAATTGTGTCTTTTATAAATCCTATCTCTTTTAACCGATCAACGACATTACTAAGGAGTTTTGTATCCTTCTTAGATTCTTTATCACTCGATTGAAAGCTCGGATGTGTTATCAAAACGTCAATATCTCCACTCTCTGATTTACCTCGTCGATAACTTCCACACAAAGTAATGATATATTTCTCGTCATATGTTAGAATCGTTTTTCGAATGGTTTTTTCCAATTCTTCAATCTCATCCCTCGGAATTTTTTTCTCGAAGTCAGCGAAGTATTTCAGTCCCAATTTTTGGTGGTGAGTTAAAAGGTTCTCGTGGAGGTAAAGGTCTTCTAGAGTTTTTATTCCTGAATCAACCAATTCTTTTGCTTTTGAAGGACCGATTCCTGATACTCTAGTTAATAAATTTATGGCGATATTATTTTCATCTCTGTTGATCTGAAATATAAACATCATTAAAATAGAATTGAGATTGATTAACTCGGAAATTCGTGTGAGTCTTTTTTTCAGTATGGGAAGAATTCTCAGGTGAAAAAGCTTGGAAAAAATGAGAAAGTTGGTTGAAAAAATTGGTCTTTTCACAGGAAATAAATGAAGTGATTAAATGGTAATTTGAAGATCTCCAGATTTTTCTAAATTCACTATGAGACTAAAAGTTTAACATTACATTTTCCAATTTCTGAAGTTTTCCAGTTTTCAAAAATTCATCAATTTTCTTCGCAATCTTGTCACCGATCCCTGGTAATTCCTGAGCTTCACCCCCAGATTTGACCCTCTGAGGTAAGTGACTCAGAGTACTTGCAGCTTTTCGATAAGCATTGGATTTATAAATATTCTTGGTGATGTTACGTTCATAGTTAGCGAGTTCTGAAAATAATTTCATCTGTTTTACTCCGAGAAAAGGTTATAGAGCAGTTGAGTCACCGGACCAATATTTTCCTTTACCTGTTAAGAAGTCGCACAAATCTGAATTGCAGTTATCAGAACTGGGTGCCTTCCGTTTGCTCATTTTGAATAATAGTTATTACATCTACACTAAATTTGTGGCCACAAAATTCATCAGTGTTTTGATGTGGATATTCAGACGATGTAAACAACATTGCAAACATGTGCGCAGTTGGAAACGGCGCAGGCGTACTTGGAAGAATTAGTTTACAATATTTCGTAAAAAAATTAATTCCCGGCACTTCGGATTTCCTTCAATGAAATTGTTTCAAATATCAATCAACCAACATTCAGATAGAATTTTTCCTGCAGAATTAATTACCGAGTGCTCATTTTTACTAAATTACTGCTTACAATTTTTCCATAATTCCTGGAATTTTCCCTCATAAATCCTCTTCCACCACAGTAATTTCTCACTCCCTCATCTCATCGTAAATCGCAGTAATTAAAACAAGCCAAGTATATTACTTTTATACGAATATATTTATTTACATCATCCTTCCTTCCACAAAACATTGACACAATTCTCATCAACTCTCCCCTGATCAATGACAAAAAAATCCTCTCTAAAATATAAAATACGCTAATGAAGATCTTCCCGTAGGTCTCGTCCTCTCAGGATCCCCATAAAATAAAAGAATAATCAAGAATAAATATCCAAACTCCTCAATTGATGCTAGCAGGATAAGCGGTCAAATCGAGAGTGAGGACCTTGCTCTCAAGACACACCCCGACCTCAGGACAGATTCCAATGAGAGCATCAGCATGACAGTAGAACTCCTCCTTCAACGAGATAACAATGGTCTGCAGTGAGCTCGTCTTATTCCTGATATAGCTCGCCACCTTCCCGATATTAGTATTATCAAGAGCAGCATCGATCTCATCCAGAACGAAGAAGGGAGCAGGTTGGAAGCTGTGAATGGCGAAGAGGAGAGCCAGAGCAGCCACAGTTTTCTCTCCACCGGACAAATTGGACATGGGTTGGAACCGTTTTCCCGGCGCCACACAATTATAATTAATCCCATTGAGATAAGGTTCTTCAGGGTTCTCAGGTCCCAAGAACGCCTGAGCAGACTGATTCTTCGCCAAACTCTTGTAGATGGGATCAATCTCATTGGCAACATGTTCGAAACAAGCCATGAACTTGTCGTGCCTCTCCTTCTTCACCTTTTCAAACATGGTCTTAGCCTTCTTCGCCTTCTTTCTAGACTGCTCGAACTCTTCATTAGTCTCCTGGAGCTTCTCCTTAGCCAGATACAACTTCTGAATGGCCTTCATATTGGGTGCTTGAATCTTCTGAATGTTATTCTGCTTCTCCGTAATAATCTTATTCAACTTGTCCGTCGTCTTCTTCACCTCGTCCTCCTCGATGTCCTTGAGACTGTCCGGTAGTAAAGAATAATCGATAGTAATTCTCGCCTCTCGTTCAAATTGCTGAGTATTGTTACTCGCAAGCAAGATTGAGTCACTGTTGGTGTCGTTGTTAGCATCTCCAGCGATGTCCTCCATATTTCCTCTGATCATGGGAATTGCAATGTCCTCGATCTTGCATTGCATCAAAATGTTGTGCCTCTCAGCCTTTCTCTGCTCGATCTTCGTTTCAATGCTGTTCAACTGCTTCTGGGAAGCCTGAATGTCCTTAGCAATGCTCCCCACTTCCCTCCTGGACTTTCCAATCTCCTCTTCCTTCTGGTCTACCTCCATCTTCTTGGTAATCTTCAGGGATTTGTACTCCTCCATCTGCACCTCGTCGTTCTCAATCTCGGCTTTTTGATTTGTCTCAGTCAGCTTAGCAGACTCCAACTTGTCCTCAGCGTCCTGCACCGCTCTCTCCCACCTGAGGACATTGCTCTCAGTATCCCTCTGCTTCTCGAAATCCAGCTGATTGTATATTCTGTTGCACTGATTCTCAAATTCCATCCTCTTCTTTGCTCTCTCCTGCTGAGACCGAAGTTCCCTCTCCTCATACTGCCGTATATTAGTCACACCAATCTGCTCGCAAAAGCTGGCAAAGACATCGTCCTCAACGTTATTCATCTTCTCTTTGATGTTCTGAATCTCCTGGTCACGTTCAGTCATTGTCTTCTCAATGGCTGCGATTGTGGGGACGAACTTGTCGAGTTCAGTCTGAAGGGCTTCCAGCTCAGTCTCCAGGTCATTGATTTGCTTCTTGGTAGCAGTCAAATCACTCTTGTTGTACTTTAGCCGAGTTTCTAGACCTCGTATCTGAGACTCAATTGTGTTCAGTTCGGATTCTTTTCTGGATTTCTTCAAGGACTCTCGCAGATCCTCCGTGAGCTTCTCTTTCTGGGACTTGAGCTGCGCCATCTGTTTCTCGTCCCAACGTTTGGCTTTCTTGGCGAGATCTAGAGAACCTCCGGAAATTATTCCTGCTTTTTGATAGAACGTTCCGTCCAGAGCTACGCAGTCGTACCTGCAACGAAAGTAAATTTTTAAATACTTGTATGTACCAGTTAAGGTCGTTAAAGTAATTTGGTTATTGGTAATGATTCATTTGAGAACTGGATAAGTGTTCATTTCAGATGATAAATCTAAACTTGAAGACTTTGTTTTCACATATTTGCTAATAAATATATAGAACTCCGGCACCGAACTTTATGGCTTGAAGTCTTGTAAAAGAGTCTTGTAAAAGAAAGGACTGCACCTGGAAGACCAAGGTTTTCACCTCAGGGTGAGGGTTTTTCTATACTATTAGCAAATGCGGTGCAGAGGGGAGTAGATCAGAACAAATCGTAAATGCCCGGGGCCGTATACGAATGACAGAAAATTCCAATTTTGAATATATTGACATAATGTACGAAATGAAGAATATAAACTCAATCTGTTTATTTTATTAACAAAAAGGAAATCATACCTGGCCTTCTTGTCCATTTCATAAGCAACTTTATTGGCGTCCTCTGGAGTTTCACAAACAAGTGCATTGTTAGTGGCGAACAGGACAGCCCTCTCAATGTCCTTCGGGGAGAAGTGGAGGACGTCATATAGGAGCTTCACTCCTTTGGGCTCCTGAATATTGCGGAGACGTTCTTTGAGGGGTTTCGCTTGTATGTAATCCAGTGGGAGAAACGTCTCTGGCTCCAAATATTGCTCCTTCAAGTACTGGATGCACTGTCTAGCTGTCTTCTCAGTGTCCACAACAATAGCCTCCATATACTTCCCGAGGACTTTCGTAATAGCCACGTTGTAACGTTTGTGGATGGGCTCGCACATGTTGTACATACGATCATAGACCCCTGGAAATAATCTCTTGAAGTTCTCCACGATCTCAGTTTTCTTCTTCGTACGTGACACCTCGTGCTTGTCGACTTTCGCATCGCCCAACTGCTCAGAAATTCTTTCCAGTTCCCTTTGGAGATTCTGGATCCTGTCCTTGGAGCTGCCCACGTCCGACTGGAGCTCTTGACGCAGTTTCTTCTGGTCCTCGAGGGCAGCTTCAGAGGTTCTAATGTGCTCTTCCAACTTCTCAACACGCTTCAAAGCTTCATCCCTCATGTGACCTTTTTGTTTCAACTTGTTCTCGATGTCGGTTTTCTTACGACTCTCGTTGTCCAGCCTGTCCTGATCAGATTTCTGCTCTCGATTTATTGAATCCAGCATTTGGAGATAGCGAGCCGATTGGCGACCAGCTTCTTCCTTCAGACGATTGTACTCCTTCACCTGCTCGTCCTCAAGCTGAACATCTCGTCCCTGAGACTGAGACTGTCCAGCAATACTGGCCTCATAAGCAGCTTTGGCCTCCTCCACCTGACGGAGCTCTTCCTGCAGTTCATTGATATCCTTCTTGTGTGCCTCGTCGGCGGTCCTGGCTTGCACCAGCGATTTCCTCGCAGACTCCACCTTCTTCAGCATATGAGCAACTCGTTCCTTGGCCTTGATGAACGTCGGTCGCTTCTTCGTGATCTCCACCTCGACCTCACGAATGTCCTGCTCAATCTTGGCGAGCTCTCTGGCCAACTTGCCCGCCTCCTTCTTCTTCTCCTTGAGAGCCTCCTCAGCCTTCTCCTTCTTTTTCTCAATCTTCTCAACCTCGTGCTGCTTCTTTTTATGATTATTCTCAAGATTTTCAATTTCACGTTCATTATGGTAAAGTCGAAACAGTTGGAGCTCCACCTGCTTCTCCACGTACTCCTCCTTCAGCCGCTGGTACTTCTCGGCCTCTTCCTTCTCCAGTTTAGCTTCTTTCCTCTCAGCGGCAAATCCTTTCTTCTTCTGATAAGAGAACTGCGTCTCCTCCTCTGCACAATAATTATGTTAAATTAGAAATGGTGGTTAGACATTGAAGTTTTGTCTTTTTTCAAAAGTTGAGGTGACATATGTCAAAAATGGCGTGGTCAAAGTTCTTGAAATTTTATAAATAATTTATTGGAGTACTCAACAAAAGATGGAGCAATTTTGGTGTCTTTAGCATATCGCCAAATTTTTTACAAATATAAGCTACTGTGGAAGTATCTTAAACGAGCTACTCCTCAACTATTTTCATAAATTATACGATTACTGAAAGATGACAAGTACCTGCACGCAGCATTTCCGTTCGGAGACGTTCGTACTCTGCCTTGAGAGCCCCTGAGTTGGAAATCTCCTCGAAGAGGGCAGTTCGTTCCTTGGGATTCTTCATGGCGATGGACTCCACAGCCCCCTGGAACACCAGGAAATTCTTGGCTTTGACGTTGATCCCCAGGTGCTCCAATTCGGTTAGGTAAACCTGCGAAGTCACCACGGAGCTGTTTATCCGATGCTCTGTGGACGATCCTTGGACGCATCTCATAAAGGACTTTTCGGTGCCATCCTCAAGCTCGAAGACAGCTGTAACTGAGGCACTACGTGCCACTGGCTTGCCAATGGACGCTCCGTGGATAAGTTCGCTGAAGCGCTTCACCCGGAGACTGCTTGTCTTCTCACCCATTACGAAGGATATCGCGTCCATGAAGTTTGATTTACCTGGGGATAATGAGACATTTGTCAGAGGATTTGTTGGGTGGGAGCTAAAAGGAGTTCAGGAGACGCCTGGAAACATAACCAACCTGACCCATTTGGACCGACCACTGCTGTGAAGGACTTGAGGGGCCCAATTATCAGTTTGCCCTTGTAGGACTTAAAGTTCTCGACCTCGATGTGCTTGAGAAACGCCGGCATCCTGCCGAGTTTAGTGATTATCACTCGGGATTATGAATTGGCGCCACAAATTTTGGGATCGCGAACATCAACACTAATATTGGGATAGCCAAACGGAAATAGTGTGAAGTCTGGCGCTGATTGAGGAACGGGTGTTGGTAGAAGTGTCGAGAATGGAATGGCACTGGCGGGAAAAAGGTGAAATTGAGGCTTTCGTAAGTATCAGAATAAGGGCCAGAATGAGAATGATCGATTAAAATTTTATCTAAACTGATCCAACGCTTTAAGTCTGAAGTGAACTCTAACTAATTAGGGTAAAAATGGCTATCGATAAGTAAACTCACATCAGGGTCAGACTAGTAGACACATAACCCCTGACTAATTAACAATGTTTAGATGTCCTAATTGAAAACAATGGCGACATTCTAATGATAATTAATAACTAAACCTCGATTAACAGTCGTTAAGGATTTTTTTAAGGTGTAAATTGTTAGATCTTTTAGGATATCAAAGAACAATGAAAACAAAAGGAAAATTATTCTTCTTTTGGGGGGACTTCGATCATATTTCCATGGCTGTACATACCATCAGCTGTTCACAGATTTGTGCAAATCCAGGGGATGGGAAAAATCTTAAAAGTCCAAAATCTCAGCGAAAGCCCCGATTTTCCTTCAAATTAGAGAATGAAATCGCCCTTGTGAAGGTTGGCAATACTGAAATTATGAACGATGATAGCTCTCAGCAACGTCACTCTACACAAGTCTACAATACAAAAATAAAAAAATCGTTAGAAAATTTGAAAATTAATCGCCTGTTAATCGCCTCTTCTTGAATGATTCATGTGGGATTTCAATGTAAAAACAAAGTACGCAATCTCTCATTTTTTTACTTGTCCATTATTTTCACTGTATCTAATATTCCTGGGTCTTCCCCTACAGGGAATTGCTGGAGGAGTCCGAGAACACGATTACGTCTGCTTTGAAGTCATTGACAACGAGAATGGAGAATCCCAATGCCGAAAATCAACAGTCAGTCAATAAAAATGACGAGAACAATCAGAACGTCGAGAACACCACACAGGAGAAGAAACAGTGGAGTCTATCTGATTTTGCCATGGGGAAAAAAATTGCTCGGGGGTCTTTTGGGATTCTGTACTCGGCGAAGGAGAAACATCAGGATGTCGTTATTGCCATCAAGGTTCTATTCAAGACTGACATTAAGAAGAGGAATCTCAAACCGCAGGTGCTGAAGGAAATCGAAATCCACTCGCATCTGAAGTAATTATCGACATTATTCCTATTCCCTTTGTGTGAAAACTACTTTTGATGATCAAATCATTATCTCGATAGCCAACAGTTTCCAGAGGAGAAAATTTCAGATTACATTTTGTGTAAAGGATTGAATTTGCTACAAAATCGATTTTTTTACATTTCCTCCTGAAATTATTATTCTCAAAAACAATTACAGAATTTATTCGAATGATTGTTCTGGAATTCGTGCATGCTAAAATCCTAGAGTGATAGAAAATTGAATTCTTTTTCTAATGTTTTTTATTTTTCATCTGAAGTTTTGTAGAGAATACATTCCTTACGATATCTCGACATTTCCCCCTTTTCTTGTTTTTTATAAATTCGCTCTCGTTTTTTATAAATTCCTCGTTTAGTCACCAAAACATCCTGAGAATGTACGGTTGGTTTCAAGACGAAAAACGAATCTTCATGGTTATGGAGCTGGCCCCTTCGGGTGATTTACTAGCGAGAATGCAGCTGGAGCCCTGGAAGAGGTTTTCCGAGCCAGTAGCAGCCTCTTACCTCAGGGAACTAGCAGAAGCGCTCAAGTATATCCACAAGAGGAAGATAATTCATCGCGACGTGAAGCTAGCGAATCTCCTGCTGGGCAGGGATGATGTCCTCAAACTAACGGACTTTGGCTGGGCTGTCCACACACCCACTTGCGAGCCCTTCAGCGATTGTGGGGTACGAGAGAACAGGGCTCCTGAGATGCTTCTCAAAAAGCCCTACGACTGCGCTGTCGATATTTGGGGAATTGGAGTCGTAGGGTTCCAGATGATAGCTGGAGTCTTCCCGTTCTTTGGACGTGATAGGGACGAACTTGTGAGGAGAATTACGAATATCGAGATTGTCTTTCCAGATGAAAAGTATTTCACTAATGATGCTCGTGATTTAATCGCAAAGGTAGTCATTTTCTCATTTATTTCCTTTGTTTATAAAAGTCTAAAAGTCTAAGTTATTAATTATTTTTATTTGTTCATCTATAACTATTATCCATAATAATTGACTATTTTTTTTCAGCTCATCGTTCTCGATCCAAACGAGAGGCTCACACTCGATGAAATAACAAATCACAGCTGGATTGTGAAGAACCAATGAGTACGAGGAATAATATATGGTTGATAAGCCAAAGAATGTTGTTTAATGTATGATAACTAATAAATGAAATTTTTTTATACTCTGGAAAATTGCGGGTGCGGCATAGCCAGTAATCTTTAGTGTTAGACAATAAAATTATCTTATTTTATCGGAAATCAAAGGAGCCATTGACATCTCGAAAAAATTCTAGTGTCCATGTTGTTTTTTGTTTTATGTGTTGTTGGAGAAATTCCTCATTAAACTGAAATATCAAGTAATTATTCTACTTCAATTTTTGGAAAGTCATATTAATAAATGTTATTTTATGGTGGTGAACAAATTGAAAGGATGACGAAACACCACCGCTTCCTCGGAGTTTTCAAACAAATTCCCCCCTCAAAGGTTTTAATGTCAATTAACATTAAAATATATTAATCTGCACGTATAAGTTCTCTTAATTGAAGTACTTTCATTTAAAAATATTCCTAACTTTTGCCAGGAGTTTTGTTAAAATATGTAAATAATAAGAGACTGTCTGTGATCCTTGAAATGATTTTCAAGTCACTGGGCCCGAAAAGCTCGTAATTTTCTGGCCTATCGATATAAAATAACATTCGCTCCTCGTGACTTATTATAATTGCACGCGGTTGGAAAATTATTATTCTATTTTCAATTCTTTAAAAATCGAAAGGAGATATTACGACATTACCGACGTATCTAATACACCTGCAATTTTTCCGCCGCCAGATGTCTCCCCAACTGCCAAAAAACTGTAACGCCCGAGCGAGTCCCCACAGAGGTGCGTGTGGAGCACTGCGCAGTGGTATCTAGCCGGCGTCGAGTGGCGTCGAGTTGAGTGAACTGGTTTTTCGGTGCAACTTGAAAAGGAAGGATTCATAGAAAGTGTGTGCTCTCCCGCCGTTTTACCAAGGACATCATTCCCAGCCCGAGTAAGTACATCACCTCAATAAAACCCCGACAATTGTGCTCAATTTCCCTGAAAAGCCCGGAAAAATCCTCAATCGCGTTGTGAACGGTTCGTTACAAGCATTTTCCATGATTTTTACACGCCCGGGCATCTGCTGGAGACGCCGGCCGGCGCGCACCGGCTCCTGCTGCCCCTCCATGACCCCTAAAAATTGAAAAAAATCCTGAAAATGCCCTCGAGGGCCCGAATAACCTCCAAACCGCTCCCGAACATTTCCTCGACTTTGTCTCCAAAAAGTTGTCCCCGCGACCCTAAAATTGCGAAAACAAAAACTGCGCGTCAAAATGTCGTCCAGGGGTCCTACGTCCATTATTTAACCTCCAAAATCAATGGCCCCAGGTCATTTGCTGGTGAAATTGCCGTGTGCACTTTCAATTATTCCCTTCCCGAAGAGTCTCTGAATCGTTCGGCCGATGCCGATAATTCGAGGAATAATCGAGCCAATCCGATGAACATTGACAATTGCGATATGAATAATCATTTAATCATTGAATCGGGATGATTTGTGTGAGGAGCATTCTGGCCATTGGCTATTCCAAATGACATCGGGATACCTGGGGAAAGGGGTGGGGGCGGCCGAATGTGACTGGCACACGCAGGAGAGGCCCGGGCAGTTTCACCGGCGTATTAGCCCCTCTCCGGGGGCTGCTTCTTATGCACGACAGTACGTGTGCAGTTGGATAATCGATTCTGCGCACGAATGTACTGAGTTCCGGTTCCTATTCGGTGGCGAGAGGGAATTGTCGAGAGGTACATCGCCGAGGGCTCCTGCGAACTAGGATTTTTTTTTTATTTGGAGAAATTGGGGTACCTCTCGGTGGAATTCAGGAATTACAACCCCTTCAAATCGTTCTTTCATGTATTTAATTTAATAACTTTTTTTGCTGTATTTTTTGGAGCATCAATCTTTTATGGTTAATTGAGTTATTAATTTCAATTAAATTATTTTGAGCGCATGCAATAAATCATTCAGATAATTCTGGTGAAATCGAATGAAGATTTTAGTTGATCCAAAGAAATCTTTAAGTGTCAATGAATTTGTGATAACATCTTCAACTTGTCGATTTTTTATTCGCGTTCGATAAGGATTTTTTCCTAATGTGTGTGAGGAAATAAAATTAGACTATCTGAAGAAGCCGAATTGATAATTTTTTTTTTATTTTGCAGTGTCGGGAGAGAAATAATTTAGAGAAAATTTGTTTTGGGTTTGAACGAATATATTAGGTGGTATTGGGGGAATTTTTGAGTTTTTATGATTTTGGGAATACGGAAATTGGAGCGGATTTATGTAGTACGGAATTTCCGATTTTTTAGGAATTTTAATGAGTCATTTTTTTTCCAGCCATTGACTCTAGATTTCAGTCAATTGAGCTATAAAATTCTTGACAGTCGCGGTCATATCGTCGACAGTGAGAAAACGGAAAAATAAATCATCTTTATCATAATCAATTTCTCGGAGTGATTCGTCATGCCGGAGTAGCATGAGTCGTACTGATGAGTCAACACAGACATGAACAATTGACCCTGAGAGTTTTCTTTCAGTTTCCCCACATGAACAGTTCATAATGAAAGCTCGGGGATTTTTTTTCTCACATTCGTTATCGCGTAGTAACTCTCAATGTCATTGCTTCTACTCCTAATGAGATTAGTCTCGAATTGAAATTGAACTATCAGATTCTCAATACTTCACTGAGAGTTATTGAAATACTTATCGTCAAAGTACCTTTTGCACCGATTAAAGTAACACGTGTAAAGTCTTTTGTTATTACAAAAGAAAATGTAAACACAAATGATTGATAACGTGCATATCTTAATCAGTTACGTCAAAATGTATTTGCAAAATAATCTAGACTTGCTTCCCCTTGAAACGATGTTCTTATCCGTATCTCTAGAACTAAATGAGATAAAAAAAAAATCATCAGGAACTTTTTGTTGAGAATTTTGAGGGCTACGAAAAAGTCTGATATCAAAATTGTCTATCTCTCCCCAAATTCGAGATATCCCCAAACAACTTATTCACAAATCAAATAGTCAAGCCACATAAATCAACAATTTCAACAATTTTGTCGGCAAATTTTCCATAAATGGACATTTACTGTTCTTCTCATGACAATGAAAAATTCAGGATCAAGAGCGTGTGTCACCCTTGCTCTCGACGGCGTCTAATTCGACATTAGTTGGCCACTCGGTTGGTACCCTTGGGGTTCCCCCTTTTTTCTCTCACTCTCTCTCCCTCTCCCTCTCTTTCTCTCTCCCCTCTGTGACCACCCTATCTCTGTGTATGTGCGTACACGCCATTCCCGTTGTGTTTGCCACAGAAAAAAGGGAAAGAGCGTAAAAAAAGAAATAAAAGCGAAACGATCGGGTCGCATTTCAGTGGCTCTCAACTTAGCTGATTTGATCAGCCGTGTAATTACCCCAATGAAGCTGGTAGACATTGGTTGATGCGTGAGAACCGTCAATTTAACGCGCCAGGAACTGGTTCTTCGCTGGAAAAGATGTTGTGGCCTGTGGTACAACTTCTCCAACCGCATCAAAGATATATATCGATTGTGATCGAACACACAAGTTGAATCGCAAAAGAGGAAATTCAATTTTCAATGGTTTTTCACTAAAAATACATAAACTCCGGTGGTTGGGAGAGAATGTTGGAAGATGTGCTTTTTTTTGTGGAGAATTTCGACAGCTGCGAAAAGCATCTTTCGACATTTTTCTACAAAACCACGGGCTTCCGAGGAATTTAAGGAACCATCAGTTTAAAAAAGAAAAAAACGGGAGGAAAAATCGACCTCATATCATATCTCCTGACCAAAGGCGACGATTGGAGATGATCAGATCTCATTTTAAAATCTGCACAAATACCTTGCGAATAAAAACAGATTTTTTGTCACTCAGTCCGTAAAGCACTACTTCACGGCCGCTTCGCGTCCGTGAAACACCGCCCACAGACCTCGTGACAAAAAATATTGTTTGACACACGGCTGTGAAGAACTTTATGTTGCTAGGACTCAACCAATTGCGACTTTTCGGCTGCCATAACTGCCCGATAAGTAAAATTTATCCTCCTAGGAGGGTAAATAACCACAGACAGTAGCGCCACCAGCTTTCCCCCGTGCTACGCACGGCGGCAATCTGCGGCACTACCGCCTCTGGTTACTTACTCTCCTAGGAGAATAAATTTACTCATCGGGCAGTATGACAACCGATG
>JAPYZN010001501.1:0-16730 GCA_030522865.1 Psyttalia lounsburyi | reverse complement strand
CCGACACTTGCCAAGGACTGTCATAAAGCCATTTGAGTTTTCACCAGGCAATAAGACTACAGATTGCCAGTGGGTCAGATATTTTCGTGCAATTTTGAAACGTCTGTGCTGATGCTAAAAATGTTTTTAAAAATTAGAAAAAAATGACAGCTATTTCATGTGAGGAACTATCCGATTCACAAATGTGACCAGCAGAATCAATTCCTCTCACTAATTGAGGCACCCTAATGAGTATGTAGGGTGGAGTTGGATATGATTGAATACGCACCATTTTCTTTTCGAGGTTGAAATTTCAACATTTTGAAAAGTAATTGACGCAGGTTGGTACTTATCGTAAGTTTCAATTTTATTGGTAACAAGTACAAATAAAGAACATTACTTAATTAGTTAATTAATTAATTAATTAATTAATCTAATGTTATGAGTAATTAAATTTTTTTGGTTTTTCTTTTTATAAAGAAAGATTTTTAATATTCAAATCATCCTTGAATTATCATTCCCTATTGACAGTAGAAACGCAATATGTATTTTTCTTAATAGAAAACGTTTCATGCTGGTCCATTGTCCTTTATTTGAATATTTGCTAGGTATTCCAGAATTTGAGATGTCATTTTTGTTTCGTTCAAAAATAATAGATCCTAACTTCGCGGATAAAAATGGCGGATTAGTATTGCCATCTATAAATTGAATGCCAAGCCATCATACCGGCCGGAAATATACTAATTCCCGTAACATATAAGCTATATTACAACAACCAACCTTCAGTTTTCGAAAAAATAATTAGGAGTTCCTATAACGACGGTTTACCAGAATAACACTATTGGTTATAGATGAATACCCTGACGATTCCATACCGATATTAATTGTGGGAAATTTTCGAGGGTAAAAATATCGTATGTACATGTTAATTGGCCGTGGGTGTTTATTAAACTGATACATCAAATTTTCATTCCCATAGATTGTTGGATCCACCATTCATACAGTTTCGGAAAATTTCATTCGTTTTACATTTTTATGACTTCAGAAAATCCCATCCCCTGACGCACGAAAACCCGTCCTATCTCGTGTTGTGATATTACCAGCAAATGTATCTACCTTCATGTCACCAAACTCATTCCATAACACCATGTGCTGTTTTCGCTTTTTTTCTCTATCCTCTCGATTGTGACAAAACGCACTCCTAATTGACTGACATTACACGTTAATAGTTCAAAAACTATTGAACTACCGATATTTTTATTTGCAAATTCAAGGATTGTAATCCTTCAAATTTAACTACCCGGTTTTTTGTGTCAGGGTAACTAAATATGGTGTAAAAAGTTGAACTATGCGATTTTCACATGGTTTCTATATGCAATTTTTCTGTAATATTTAAATAGGGATTCAATGGAATTTTATGAATTTTTTCATGGATATAGGGGAGACCCGGGCAGAACGGAACGCCTTAATTTTCCAAAGGTTATATAGATAATTTTTCTTTTGGATACATATTTGTTGAGCCTAAATAGCATAATGCAAAAAAAATTATAACTAATTCATCATTATTTAGCCCGTACAGGCAAAACGGAATACTCGAAAATTTGAAAAAATACCAAAATTGCTTGAAATGCATAGCAAGGGCGTGATTTTTCCGAAAATTATGTGTATCTGTATGTGTAATGGAGATTACCCCTTTGTGGTGTACGCCATTTTACGTTAAAATCGTTATTATGAATTGTTCGTATTAATATCGTTTTTATTTTGTAATAGATTTATAATTGTTGAAAAGAACATTTTAGCTTTCATTTTTTATATTCTCTTAGTCTCCTAGCTGTCAAGCTGCATGGCGTAGAGTAGATCGTAAAAAAAATGAAAAAATTGAAAAAAATGAAAAAATTTGGGTGTTCCGTTTTGCCCGGGTCTCCCCTACATTTCAATGAGGTTCATCGACACTAGTTGAAGTTCAATTATTCGTTGATTTTCCTGACGTTCTGATATTTTTTTTCAAAAATTGTATTTTTGATGATGAATTGAAAAGTAATTATCGAAATTGAATTAGTCGTCGGCCAAAAAATAGTGTCAATACGCTTTTAATTCTGTCAGAACATTAACTCAATCGCACCATTAATTCGTAAGCAGTAAGCAAATGATTTTTACATTTGCATTTATTTTATTGTTTTTATGGTAAACTGAAGAAACTAACAGTTATATTATTGAAATTATGTCTCGAAACGTTTGTTTCGATGCCTTCTCAGTGAAGTAGAAAGACTGAAACGAGCATAACTGTTCACAAAAATATTTCTCTATAATAACAAAGTAGTGATGCATAAGTCTAAAAAAATAGGAAGTAAATTATCATATTTTTTATTCATACCAATATAGGTTCAATATTTATATATTTTAGATGTTAAATATCTATCTATAAGAAAAATCTTGAATATATGCATAAAGAAAAAATATTGAGTAGTTGTATTCACTGGTTAGGCGTTAGATGGAGCCTGATCCCCTTTTTCCAGTTGGCATACGGACTATGTGGGTTTATGCATCATGCGGTTTCATGGTTAAACAACTTGGTGACACCTCTGAACGTTTGTGGATTGAATAATCTCAAAATATATGATGGATGGACTCGTCAATTGTAAGATCCCAAAAGTAACTAACTAAGAACTGCTGAGGATAAAAAATATTGAGTGGTTGTACCCCACTGGACAGGCGTTGGGTGAAGCTGAATAATATTTTTCATGCTGAATAATGTTTTTCATGCAAATGTATCCTAACGAATTTGGAAAACTTCACCCATCATATCTCACCAAATTACCCCCTCCACTTTTCCTCCAGACCTATGTTCCACAATTTTTAGTCTAAACCTGGCGGATCCGCTGTTTGGGATTCGATCGACTATCGATTGAAGAATCGAATTGCTCAGTTTATTGATTTGCATTCGAGTGAATTTCGATTTGAATGTCGGTCGATAGAATCGGACATAAATGGCCCACATACAGAATCGATTGCGAGAGAATTTCAATCGACCTTCATTCGATCAATTCACTTACCGTTTTGGAAGAGTTTTCCCCTTTTGAATAAGGAATTCGACTAACCCACGAATCGATTCTGTTTCGATTGTTTTCTCTCACCAAGTCAATCGATCCCCAAGGAATCAGTCATTCAGTCGTCTCGAAGCAGTTTTCCTCATTCTGATTAAGAGAATCGACTGACCGTCCAGTGGATCGTGTTTCGATTGTTGCCTTTCTTCAAGTAAATCGATCCTCAATCGACCACTCGATTTATTGTTTTTGAATAGTTTCCTTATTGTAATTAAAAGAATCGAGTAATCCTCTGATCGATTCTCGTCTGATCGCAAGGGTTCTTCTATAATCGAGCACCCTCTTGGCTGTCGACTCCGTTTGGGGTCGATTCATTTTCGATTCCATCGACTGAAATTCCAATCGAAATCAACTCGAATGCAAATCGACAAACTGAGCTACTCGATTCTTTAATTAACGGATCCGCAAGGGAAGTTAGTTACCCGTCAACGTTGAACATAGTAACATATTACAATTAAATCGAATCTTTCTGTCACCAACTTCCCCAAACCTTTGAACCATGTACTATTTATGAATTAGTAAATAATCTATTATTAAACTATCGATATTCATCCATCATAAGTCACGTCTGAACATTGATTTTGATAAATTTGTTTTGAGTTTTTTCAAATGATTTTATTATATTTGTTGGATTAATAAAGTCCCAACAGGTGTCCACAAATAAAAATGATGACAAGAAAAAGTACCTGACCCGTTGAATTATGCTAGGAGGGCTACATATGATTGAAGCGAGAGCGATGATAAAATGATAAACAGTGAAATCGATGACAGATGACCTGCTACTTGGCATGTTCCAGTCTGGGCTGGTATTACCGCGAGTATGGTCAGCGGCCATCTTGTTTAATAAGTTAAGTGACGGCGCAGCTGCCTGTTTCAATGAAACATTAGTTTGCGTTTGGACGTGTCGGCGTCGGTGTCTTCTATATATTGTGTAAGACAAAGAGAATGATAACAAAAAAACAGTTTGTTTCATTAAGGAGATGGATGCACGCTATGTCGCTTTTTCTCACTCCCTCCTCTTGCTTTTATGTCATCGTTTGAGCAGTGACTACAAGTTCTTGGAGTAGGTTTTAATTTTTCAAATATGAGGGAGAGGGTCGTAGTCGTAATTGTTGTTGTACTTATGTGGGACCATAAATTGGTCTACTGTGGGAAGGTATAACCCAAACCGAATATGTGGTTCCCCTCAATCCAACTTTATATTTATGTTATCCTTCAAAGTCCTACTTAGTCTTTTTTAGATCTATCAGGCCCTATAATGCTCCGATATGTTATAATAACTCCTTAGAATTTATGAGGCCAGAAGACTTTTATTCTTCGGAGGTCTATGAATTTTTTTTAGTTCTGGTTAAGGAGTTACATGGGTTTCATCCTAGTAAAAACAGCGTATTTTCAAGATTTTTTTTTCATATAATAAATAAAATATTTAAGGCCCGGATTCATTATCTTTTCGAACGTTATCTACGTTCAAATATATTATCTTTCCCGAGAAAATTATCTAGACTTTTTCGATGTAATACTTTGTCGTAATGAGTGTGCCGATAAGTGTGAATTTATAATGAAAGACAAATGACAAAAATAATTGAAGGCCGGTAAAGAGCGTTTTTATTTTGTTATTTAGTAGTAAGTTTCATACAAGCAAGTAATAATTTCGTGATTTCCCTATGAGTATGGCCATCCGCCGTGGAGTTGTAGGGGAGTGCTGCGAGAGGGACATAACGTCGTAATAAATCCAATTTTGCAGTTCATATAATCACAAAATCACAAAAAAAACTCTTTACCGGGCTTTGTACTATTATTAAACATATTACAAAAATATTCTCACACCGAAGGAATCGTAATTCACGACGTAATATTACATTGCAATTTTTATGTGATCAGCTGTCATTTGTTTTTTATTTCTACAAAAATCCTATAAACTGACAGCTGATCACATACAAATTGCGATGTAATATTACGTCGTGAATTACGATTCTTTCGGTGTTAAAATATTCTTATAATATGCTTAATAATAGTACAAAGCCCGGTAAAGAGCATTTTTTGTGATTTTGTGCCTATATGAAGTGGAAAATGGCATTTATTACGAAGTTATTTCCCCCTCCCGGCACCTCCTCAAAAACTCCGTGGCTGATGGCCACACTCATAGGTAAATCACAAAATTTTGATTTCCTTGTACGAAACTTACTACGAAATAAGAACGTAAAAACGCTCTTTACAGGCCTTCAATTATTTTCTTAGTTTTTTTATCATTATAAATTCATATTTATCGGCACAATCATTGCGACAAAATATTACATCGAAAAAGTCTAGATAATTTTCTCAGGAAAGATAATATAATTGAACGTGGTTAACGTTCAAAAAGATAATCGATCCGGACCTTAATTCAATTTTTTTATTATCTTAAAGGTACATATTTAATAAACAAATTCTGAAATTTTTGAAAAATAATATCAAAAACTCCGCCATTGTGACGTCATTCCCGGCGAGCCCTTGGAAAAAACGTGCATTCACGTTGACAACAGAACTCCTAGCAGGATCATCTGAAGTGAAAAAAAAAATCCGTGTTTTAGTTACGGCTTCAAACTAGAAATTGGACGAAGGAAAAAAAAAGAAATGAAAGTTAAAGGTTTGACAACGGTTTTTACATAAAACTTCAAAATTCGATAAAAATCTCGTGGCATTTTGAACAAAAATTGTTGTAATTGAAAAAAAAAAAATTCTTTGTAAACTGTATCTCGAAGACCGGTTTCAAATTTCATTGAGATCGGTGGAGTAGTCTTCGAGAAATCTTGATAACCGACTTTGAAAACATGGTTGTGGGAAAAAGGCGTTTAAAATTTTGAGTGGCCATACAACAGGAAAAACAAATTTTTTTTTTAGTTACATTGAATCGTCGATTCCTGGGCCATAAAGTAATGAACCTGCTCCAACTGCAATGTCCTTGGCTTCCTTTTGTTCCTGTCTATGACGAATCCTGGCTTCACGGGTCGCGTTTGCAGATTTTTTCTCGTCAGCGTAGATACGGTTTTCTGCAACGTTTCGGGCATATTCATGAGAATTTGAGCCAAGTTTTAAATCCATACCGTGCCTATTTAGTTCATACATTCTGCCAATTTTTTTACAAGATAAAATATATTGCGGCTCACATAATTCACATGCTACCTCAATTTTAAAACCCAGACCGAATGTCGAGCATTGTTTAATGTTTACTTTTCCATTACCCAATTTTTCTTCATCTTCACCTTCAATCACGTTTGAACACTGCACAAAACAGGACAGCGCTGAAAAAACAAGATAAGAATCGATAATGGAATATTGGAGAGTGTTGAATCTATGAAGATATTCACGTCATCTGCAAAAACCACGAGTTGAGTTGCCCGTGGTAGTTCCAGTTTCAAAAGCCCGCCATACATGACGTTTCACAGTAAAGGACCCAATACTGAACCTTGAGGAACCCCTCCTGTGACTCTATACTGTTCAGGGCCAGTCTGTATCGTATTTCAGGGCCCCCGTCAGAGAAATAGCTGCGAACCATGCTCGGCAAGTATACCGGCACGTTGAATTTCACGAGAGTGTCCATAACGCAGTACCACCGGGCCAAGTTGAATGCATTCTTGATGTCAAGTGTCGCAACTACGCAGTATTCCTTGGTGCCATAGAACCATCGTTTTCCTCAAATCGCTTCCTTGGCGGTGGTGATAACAAGGTTGATGGCGTCCAGTGTGGAGCAACCTTTCCGGAAACCAATATGGTTTCCGGCTAGTAGAGGTTCCACTGCAGCTTCTATCCGTTGGTGTAAGATCCGCTCTAAGATATTGCCGGCAGTATCGAGCATGCAGACAGGACGATAAGATGATGATTCGTCCGGTGACTTCTGTCCTTTCGGTAGGAGTACTAACCTCTGCTGCTCCCATTTGGCAGGGAAAATACCTTCGTGTAGACATGCATTGTACACGTCCAGGAAATGCCCTGGTGCTGTCTTGATCGCCATTTTGAGCGCTATAGTGGGTATCCCATCAAGGCCAGGGGCCTTGGTATTTTCCACTCTGCTGCATGCTTCCATCAGCTCTGTCTCTGTTATCTGAGGAATTAAGTTTTCCGAGCATTGCTCCGACGGGTGCTGAAGCTCCGGTTGCTGTAGAAAGAGCACCGTTACTATCTTCTTCAAAAGGTTAGGGGCCGTCGGTGATGGCATTGGTTGGCTGTTGAGCCGTGTCATAACCGCCTTATATGGTTTTCCCCATGGATCGTCTTCGACTTCACCGAGGAGTTCAGTCCAACATTTCTTCTTACTGGCCTTAATCGCTTTGTTCAGCTCGTGGCGTGCAGCTTTATATTGACACTCCAGCTTTTCAAAGTTTGGCTCCTTACGGCCACGCTGCATTCGCGTCCTAGCTTTCATGCACTCCTGTCGAACAGCGGCGATGTCGTCGTTCCAACAGTGCACTGATGGCAGATGTTTTCCGTTACGTTTACGAGGCATGGAGGCATCGCACGCCTCGTCGATTCTGCTGATAAGAAGGTCCGCTTTCTTTGTAGGACTGCTACCAACGATCGGGTGACCCTCTAGAGCAACTAGGATTGTGTTTGGATCGAAGGATCGCACATTCCAGCCAATTCTATGGGTTTTGCCCAATTACGGTCTGTTCTTCTGCATGGTAGATAACTCCCAGAAAACAGCTCGGTGGTCGCTAGCAGTGTAGATTTCCATCACCCTCCTGGAGTAGTTTCTTCTAGCAAGGTTACTGTTGACAAAGGTGAGGTCTATTATTGAGCTCTTGTCTCCGCTTTCGAACGTAGGTCCATCACCATTGTTCAATGTCTAGTGAAGACATAGCCTCCAATGGCGCTCGTCCCTTCCGTTTTGTCTCGCTGCTACCCCGGTCGAATGCCCAGGCATTAAAGTCCCCTGCGATTGCGATGGGGAAGTGCTGCTTCGCGTCCTCAGTCAGTCGGTGCAGGACATCCGCGAATTCTTCAAAGGTGAGGCTTGATGGGGCGTAGCAGCTGTAGAAATAAATACCATCCAGGTTTGCTACCACGAAGCCAGCCTCATCATTAGTCACACCCTCTTGAAATGGATAAGTTCCGCAAGACCAGATCACAGACTTACGGCTCTCATCCGTCTCCCATGGCTGCGTGCACAGATGCCTATATGGCTCCGAAACAGTCGCAAGATCGATCTTCAACTCCCGCACAGTCTGCATAAGCAGATCATGTGCGACCTCACATTGATTGAGGTTGAGCTGTAGTATCCGCATTAGTGTTTCTTGCTCACCTTCTGATGTTCCTCCCTGAAGACAGGGCAACTGCTGCTACCAGCAAAATGGGCACAGTCCTTTGATGGATCTAAACGGGCTTCATTCTTGCAATCCACCGCTTTGTGTCCATCTCTGCCACACTCTGTACAAAGCTTCGCTCTGTCTACTGAGCTTCTGCATTTGATGCCGAGATGTCCGTAGTGCCAGCACTTATAGCATTTGGCCATTCTCTCCACCCTCCGGATGCGGCAGTCCACCTAAACGATGCCAATCTTCCCTCGATCGCCCAGCACCATCCTTGCTACTGCTGCACTTACTGTCACTGATGCAGTCTAGGTACCTCCGTAGGCCTTTCGCAGTGACCTGACCGCATCTGGGGCTATCTGACACCCTGGCCCGGCTGCATTTTTTAGAGCCTCTAACACTTCTTCAGGCCTCCTGTTGCCGTTTTGCGGATTTTATCAATGCAATCATGGGTCTGCTCGGAAGGTATCCCCTGCCGTACCTTTCTGAGTACCTGTACGTATTGTTCTTTGTCTTTCGGGCGTATTAGTAGTGCGTTGGGTATTACCACTTTTGCCCTCTGCTTCGCCTTCTTGCTGATCTTAGGCTTTTCAGGCGGCTGTGCCTTCTGCGTCTTCTTGGACTTTACCTCTACCCACTCAGTTGGTTTGAGCGATGGGGTTGACTGACTTTCAACCACAACTTTGGCAACCTTCAATTCATTTTTTTTCTTTTTCTTCTGGTCCCTAGCGTCGGTTGGTGGCGACTCTCTCACTTCCTCCGCACTGTGGGAACCTTACTGTCCGATATAGCAGAGCTCTCATCCTCAAGCTCCAAGTCTATCGAGGTAGCAGCGCCCTCAGTGAGTGTTCGCGTCCTGGTGGCTAGAAAAGCTGCTACTATGATCGGCAAGGACTTCACCTGCTCTGCGTGCGCTCCACTTCGCCTCAGCCGTCTGGCTGAAGCGCTAATGGAGTTCGCAAACTCCCTAGCATGGGCATTAATACTCCTTCTCTCTCTCATATAGGTGATGAGATCAACAATGAGTTGTTCATGCCTATCCCACAACTTGTCCCACTCCGTGCTCGAGCCTAGCGCTGCTTGCTGGGCATGCTGCGGTTTATCTCTTCTTGTAGCATGTAAGGCCAAGGTGTCAACCTTCAGGAAACGTGATGATTGGCTCTTCCGAGACTCCAAGGAGCCAACGTTGGCCACCTGGACATTCACCCGATCGGAACCAACGGCAGGATTTACCTCTATCAGAGGAGCTACCGCCCGAGATAAAATCGTTTTTCCATCAGCACTGTCCATTTTTCATTAGGCTGTTAGCCGAGCCACTGCCAGAGCTTTTTAGGAGTCCACCCTTCGCTCCTCTTTTGTAATAGACTTGGGTTTCTCTAAAAAGGTGTTGGTTCACGCCGACGTATTTTATTTAGTCGGTACCCTATATATTTCGACCATTAGCTCAAAGTATCGAGCTTTCTCTCATCTACCACTCGGATACTTACCATGTAGCAGAACCCTCCAGGATGCAAAAACTCTCGGAGTGTAAAGGCGTTCCTCCCCGAAAGGATTCATGTTTCACCTTTGGTTGAGAGTTGGGCTTGTCTAAACTAACTCTAAACTAAACTTCCCAAGAGGAGTGTGTGTGCGTGTGAGCGTGTGTGTATGTGTGTCAGACTCTCTTAGCGTAACCCAGGATGCACCGCATGGAGTTGAAGTCTGTTTTGCATCCCTTGCGCAAAAGAAACACATAGAAATTCGCACGTTGTAGACTACAATCTTCCGATATGTAGAAAATACTCATCGGAGATATTCAATGTTGCCACCATTGACTTCAAGATACAGCTCGAGATGACGGGGGAAATCCCGTACAACTTTTCGAAGAACGAATTCAGAAATTGCGGCAATGGCATTTCCAATCCGGGCGTTCATTCGATTTGAAGTTGTTGGTCGATTTTTGTAGACTACATCTTTAATGTAGCCCCATAAATAAAAATCAAGCGAGGAGAGATCCGGAGACCTCGGAGGCCATGGAACATACGCACTTCTTCCAATCTATCAATAAAGAAAAACCGTGTTGAGATAATTCCTCACAACGATTGCATAATACGGTGGCGCACCACCTTGTTGGAACCACATTCGTTGCTTTGTGGCCAAATGTACGTTTTCCAATAAAGTGGGGACCACATCCTTCCACAACTGCAAATAGCCGGGACCGGTGACTGTGCCAGTGAAAAAATACTGGCCGATCACTTGACCGTCAAAAATATGACACCATCGGTTGCGGCGCCAACGATGCTGATGATCAATGTGTTGGGTCCAATGAGGATTTCTTCTGAGGACATCTTCTGCAGGGCCCAACTACAAAACGTAATAAAATGCTCTCTGTCTTGCGGAGAGAGTGCCTGAGCCAATGTGATATGGTACGGGTGATGACGATTTGATCGTAGAATCCTGTGAGCAGTGGCGCGCCGTACACCTGAATCTCTTTCAATTTTTCGTAAAGACAAATGAGGATTCACGTGAATCATGGTTGAGACGGTAAGGACGCGAGGATTGTCAGGTTCCACACGCTGTTGTGGCTGTCATTGCAAATCTCTTCCATGTCGAGAATTCCTTTTGTTATTCCTAATACACGCAGCTGAAGGATGACGAATATGATCGGGGTACCGCTCACGATACAATGGAGAAACAGCTCGATATCTGCGATCACAGGCTCCTAAAGGGATGAGAATATCTACAATTTCATTTGGTGAATAAACCATGATGCGCGAAGTGAAACCTACACTCAATAATGGTATAATTCAAACTGATAATTTCGTCGAATCGTACAATCGAAACAGTCAACACATCCGAAGGAATGAAAGGTAAAGTATTCGGGTCCATCATCAGGTTTGCTGTGGACAAACATTGTGAGCTCCCACAAAAGTATAAACTGCTGATAAAGGGACGGTTGTTCAAAACACATACACAGACATACAGGCGCACACACGCAGAGGTACTTTTTGAACATTTTATATGTTTTTCTCCTTAAATAAGGATAGGAAACTAGTCAACCATGGTATGTTTGAATTTGTCTTGACTGCCCAAATAACTTTCATAGGGATGAAAAAATCAAAACCCATTTAAGAAAAGGAAGTTCACCTCCGCAGTTTGAAGACGGAACTTCGTATCGACAAATGGCATAGTGCGTCAGGTGTCCCCCTTCGAACCCTACAACTTTTATCTGAAAAATTTTTCAATCGCCACCTTCATTCGAAAGTTATTTAGCCGTACAATTTCAAATGGGACGCCCCGTATATTTATAATTTTCGGGGATCCACTCATTGCAAAAAAAGAGTTTCCGCATAGACACTTTTGTAGATAAGAAAACTCTAAATAAAAACAATTTAGATAACGTTCCGCTGGGGGTACAGCTGGGCCTTAGATATATTCTTCAGTCTCTGATAAAACCAATTCAATTCATTGCTTTCGAATGGAAGCATTGTAATCGATCAAATGGAAGTTTCTGATTTTTTGTTTCAGGGAAACTAAATATGGTCTAAAAAATTTGCACAACCGATTTTTAGCTAGTGTCCGTATCTGGAATTTTTTTCAATTTTTTCTTGTGATTTTCTCCATAGGGGCATAAATTCATGATTTCTTGCAATGATACAGATCTCAATAACCTATATCCTTCGGGAGGATTTGTCTTGTCTGAATTTGCATTAAATATTGTCCTTCATTAATATACGATTCAACTTCGACTCAATCCAAAATTAATTGAAAAATGAATGTAAAATTGATCAAAAATAACTATCTTACTTCGTGATGAAGAAAAAGGCGTAGGTCAGTAGTAAAATGAAAATTTTGAAAATAATTAAACCCATTCGGGTTCAAAAAAAACTATACCAATTGACAGAATCTACAATTATTCACTTGTTAGTATTAAAATTCACGAGGTAATGGAAAATTTAAATCTTCCTCCCACACTCTTAGGTTATAATTTTTATTATTTCGACGACAATTTCAATCAAGTAGAACTTTCTTTTATAATTCCTCAATTAAAATCGTTGCAACGTTTTAATTTGAAAAAGTCGATTTATATTTATGAGAGTGACAAAGTAAACTCTGTATAAGTCACAATGTTTCCCCCCAGCTTTAAAGAAAACTGCTAATGAAATTCCTTCAGTCTCAGATCTCTCACTCTTTTCATTGACTCATTTGCTCTCGCCTAGCAAACTCTTGAAACAGTGGCCGGGGTTTCTGAAACAGGTTCAATGGTTGTGATGGGAAATCAATGACGATCATGTGCTAGAGTATAACACGGGGGGGTGTGAATAATTGGGCATTTTGGGTAACGAGCTAAGGTCAATGCCAATCAGTCTATACGTCGACTGTTTTGGTTTCATTTTACAAATAATGATTTATTGTGTTTAATAAATTTTAGCTCATGCGTGCGTGGAAAATGAGTGATAGCAGGCGACGTTTGCGTATGGTAAGACCAGCTTTTTCCATGCTCCTTTGATAGACATATTTTCACCGCTACTGTTGTGCGATAATATTACCACACCACAATAATGTTCACGGCGCAAAACTTGCTATTTCCTCGAAATTAAACAGATCGAAATCAATTGCGTCCGAATTACGAATCCATATAAACAACATCACCAGAAGGAAGGGTAAGGGAGGTAGCCAACACTGGCTAGTTCACTTTTCGTTTTCCGGTCAAGCATCAGTGGGACAATGTACTGTGACTTGTGAGGACTGAGTGAAATACGTGAGAAGGACATCAAATTTTCTACAATTACAATTCGCTTTTGAATTACGGAAAAAATACGTAATTTTGTTGAATATATCTTTTCGTACATCTGAATGAATCTCTGATAATATTGCGATCATTTTTGAACACTGTGGAGTTGTAAATTCCAAAGATCTGGCCTACACAGAACAATATTTCCAATTTATGCTACGCGCCGAAATAATATTTTGTGTCACTGTTTTATGTAAAGACGGGGGGAATTCTGTGTGAGGAATGTTAGGAGTGAGGAGACTTGGTTGACTTGGAATAATCCCTCCCGATCAACACTTAAACTTTGATATATTTTAATACAAATAAAAAAGACGAGTTACAAGTTTGCACTATATGAGAAGACCTCCGATGAGGTATTTCTATTTCGATATTGATACTAATAGCGGATTTGACAAATTTTGGATAAGTCGGAAATTGAGGTAGAAGGGACGAAAATTAGGGGAGGGATAGTGAGTGGTGGATTTTGCAAGTAGGATTGGTCAATTAGACCTGTCATGGATGGGACAATACTCTGATTGAAGAAAGGTAAGGGATAGTTTGGCGGGTCGAAGGTAAGCGGAGGGCGAATTTTGGCGACTGTTGGTGCTAAATGAGACGGTTAACCCGAGGATTGAGAATAATAGAACTTATAACTAGGGATTATGTGGATAAAATGATTCAAGTGAGAGTAAATACAAAATTTTGAAATAGAATTGAGGATTATTGTAATAAAACAAGTTGAGAGAGACGTTCAGGTCCGAAATGAGGATTCACAAAACTATTCAAATTTCACTACTAATAAATTTTGAAGAATATTCAGAAGCTAATTTAAAGATTATGACTTTGTAAAAGATGCGACTAGAAATTATTGGTATTTACTCAGGGAAAAAACTTCTTTGAATCGATTGGATTTGAACGAAATGTTTCAAAAAATATTAAAAGGAATGAAAATGGTAATTTTAGATATTTTGATACGCAAAAATATCCAGTATATATCCAGTATATGTCGATGCAATTCCGGGAAAGTGCTTTTGGGCTCGTGGGATGTTTATAGCACGAGCCGAAGGCGAGTCCCATACGTCTAAAAACCCTATTCCCACAAGTGCCGAAGTCAATTTTGAATTCAATGTGTCCGAACTGGGAGTTTGTACACGCGAAACGGGCGTAAAATCTCACTTTACACACAGTGTCAAGACAAAAAGATTTTTTCCTCGAACACGCCTAACAACACAGCAAGACATTTATTTTTTTGTTTCTCATAAGTACGTACTTTTTTTTATCATTCATTCTATTTTAAAATATTATTTATTTATCCAATGAAAATAATGAAAATATAAAAATAACAAAAATTAAATTATGCTAAGAGTTTTGTACTAATTACACAATCCGGAGTAATCAGTTCTTAACTATTAAAAATTAATAACTTTAGTAATTTTAATAATGATTTTGAATGTAGTTCTTTTTCGCCCCCTCAATACTTACCGGCTTTCTCCCCCGGCCGCCCCCCCCCTCCGCTGAAATTACGCTCTCAAAATATAAAATAATATAAACAACTCGTGCGTTGTCACAAGTACTCACTCGAGCACTTGAACGCACTCGTTGTGTAATATGCTATTATTGACAATTTTATCAAATGTGAATCGTATTAGTAGAATGGGAAATTTCAAAGCAATTAAATGCCACTGATATTGACTATATGTTAATTTGATGGAAAATCAAGTATTGCCGCTGAAAACAATAAGATTTGATGAGGACTTTGTCATGACATCGTAGCTCAGTCGGGCGTAATCGTATTGAGGGTACATTCATTGCTCTAAAGCAATCGAATAGCCAGTTGATCGATGATTGATGCCAGTAACAATCACAATCAATGAAATTCTAACAAGCTGAATGACGAATGTTCTGAAATATCAACGTTTCCACTGTTTCATTGCGATGATAGGATAATTCAACGGTAAATGAAAAAAATATTCACAAACAAGGGGAGAAAATGACTGCGAAGGGGATGATATAACGTTGTGTTTGTCGCGGTTCGTTAGTACTATCCAGGGAGTTAATTAGCAAAGAAGTTAATTTCTTATCCGCTTTCATGAACGGATACTGTACTGATGAAATATGAGCATGATAACATTTCCAATTTTTTTCCTTGGTTAAAATAATGGTACAAGGATAAGGTGAAAGAAGAAAATACTCGAGCTTATCGGTTTTTTGTACGTAAAAAGAACATTGCTGTTCTTCTAATAATTCATTCTTCATTTTTGAGTTTCTATTTCTGAAACATCGCCCGATTTGCCTCAACGAAACTTAGAATTTTTCAAAGAGATTTTATGAAAAATTACAGACTTATGCGTTGCAGGTGACAATCTGACACAAAAATGAAAATAAAAAATTGTTTTTCTAAAAAAAATCGCGAAGCGGATATTTCGATCTGTTGTATATAACTCTCTAATAACTCTGTTTTCAATTTTTTATTTGTATTTTTTTTAACTAACATAACATCGAAATATTTTTTGTACAAAAATAATCTTTTGTTTTTGTTATTTTATTAGATGTCCGGTATTCTTTTAAAGACACACGTTGTCAATCATTTCCACTATCCAAATGATCTAACCTTTCGTGAATTATTGTGTCCACAATTTGTCTTCATTCCGCCACTCTTTACAAACAATTTGGTTTGGAATAGTGCTGCCAACTTATAAAATATAATTTTACCTATTCGATCGACGGCAGTGACCGTGCGGTTACAGTGCTAGACTAGTATGCCAATGATCCGGGTTCACTTCCCGTCACCGGCGGTCAAAATGTGTAAAAATTTGTAGCACTTTAATCTCACGATTCACCGCCGAGCGGTAGTCTCGTATAAGGGACGACTGTTTTCCCCGCAGGATGAGGTTTTTTCTTGATCCTTGGGCTAAATACGTAACAGCTCGAGAGGTATAGTTGTGAGGACAGGAAATTTTAAAATTTTAATTTGCCGTATTCAATTTTCAGATCATATCAACGCCAAAAAAGTGAAGTGAAATCCGTTGTTAGGCGCGGATATTTTTAATTATTAGTGCAATGTGCATGTGCCATATTTATAATCCAACCAAGGGATTTTTTATGCAAATGCTCACGCTCGGGATTAATTTATGAGATTAATTTCAGAGGTAGTGGAAGTGATATTAAACAGAAATCATTAAATCGATCTGAAAATATTAAATTCACATGGCTTCCATCCCACATGTGAGTAGATGGAAATGAAGAAGCGAACCATCTTGCTGGGAATGCAACATTTCATCCTCTCAACGATAGAATGTTGCTTCCCTTTACAGATTTCACTGAAAGATTTAGGGAAGAATCCTTCACTAGTACCGATGAAAAATTTTTGGAGATGAGTACTTGTAATGGAGTCAATTACTTCAATTAGAATATGGGAAAAATCGAACAAATAATTCAGCTACAACACTTAATATTTCTTTTCTTATAAACTTTATTTAACACGAGGAAGGCGCGACTGTTCACACAGATAGTGGTCGAAAGACTGAACTATAATAAAAATGAAAGACCCTTTCTGACAAACTCAAGGAAAACTTTATGACCCTAGAGAACAAAACGTTCCTTCAAATT
>JAPYZN010001500.1:0-16131 GCA_030522865.1 Psyttalia lounsburyi | reverse complement strand
TTAGATTGCGACTCCGTAGGTTGTAGGTTCAAATCCCCCGATAGCAAAATTTTAATTTCTATTTATAGGTTATTTAGGTAGGAAACGATGGTATTTGAGGTAAGTGGCTTTGGCGAGTTGGAAAAACAGTGTTTCATGGAAAATTAAAATTTTTAAAACTTTCTGATATTACAAATACCGCAGTTTTTATTGGCCCCTATCGGTAACTACCAGTTTTTCCCTATTTTAACGTAGAAAGAGCCTGTTTGGAAGACTCAGACTTTAGTGCCTTACGCAACACAGAGATTCCATATTTCGCATACCGGGATGGACAGATTGGATTAGTTAATAATTATTTTTGTTAATCTGTCGAGACTTGGACAAACCTTGATAGCGGCCCTTGGACCAGCGTTTACTACCAGGCTTGGGCCCACGTTATATTCCAGTCACTACCCACCATTGGTCCAGGCCTGGCTATCAAGCCTGACCCAGGCTTGTCGAGTCGTGGCACTGGCTTGGATAAAGCCTGGAAGGCTCATACTTTCCTACCTGGGTTACGTTCCAACTTTCAAGGTGTGAACACAAACCACGTTTGCTGTGAATCAATTGAGTTCGATTTGTACGCTTAAGCCGAGTGTTATAATTTCAAAAGCCATCGTCCTCACATTTTTGTTATTTAAAAATGATTCAGAAAAATTGGTGGATTTCAAGGTGATGGAAAATGAAAAATTAATTGAATCAATTAAAAAAAATGAAAAAGCTGAAACATTTTATCTCAACCTCTGGATGACAAAGTTTCCAAGACACTCGCAAAGAAGAGAAATCTTTTAGAAGTGAGAAATGGTCAAGTACTCATTTCAGTTCCACAAAAATATTTTGTATATTTCTCACTTTCTACTCCCAGAATCGTTCTCTGCTTATCAGCATAAACAATTAAATACCCTATTAATGGAAATAACAACGCGATGAGCGTTCTAGTGTGTTTAAAAACCCATTTAAAGGATTTTTTTTCCAAAGTACTTCTTCACATTATCTCAATACCTGCATTCACTAGTTTTTGCAATTCTGCGATTAGCCACGGAATAAAAACAACTCAATTGCACTTTTTATACCCAGTAAATATATCCCTGCTTTTATTTCAACGAACTATAAAAGACAGAATAAAATATTTCGCCATCGTGTTCCCCTCCGAGCGACGATGCAAAAGATTAGGTCTCGCTTAACGACGTCCAGTGCCCTCGGAAATCGAAAGAAAGAGGGGGACGATTCCTTTTTATCTTCTTTGCTCCCAATGTGAATTATTTTACGGACAAGTTTGACACAAAAGCCCAGTTTTCTCCTCCCTACACTTTCCTCTCGCGTTTGACTAATCTCGAGATACCGGGAGCATAGTTTATTGTGAAGTAAAATAGTTTCCCAATAAAATTATAGCCCATCAATCGTCTAGCCCGCATCCTCCCTTATTTACAAGAGCTAAACCACAGTAACGATTGACTTAACAGCTCTTGTTTACACAAGTGGCCTTTGACGAGCTCATTACGACTCGTTAAATATATTTTATTCGTCGCCTAATAGACCGGAAATTACGAAAAAATATGAAAAGATCTTCAACGAGTTCATTCTCGCCGAAAAAATAGTATCAATTGGTTACAATTATTAGCTTTCCCTAAGAGAATTGACACCGACGAAACGCAATTTGTAATTTTTTGTTTTATTAATAATATCCATTTGTTACGCGATCAATGGTACGTGGATTTTCTCTCTTACGGGATAAAAATTGAAATCGGTTATCATGTAGACAAACTGTTAGACTTATTCTTCGTTCACATAGAAATGAACACTTTCATTTTTTAATCAAGAAAAAAATATATAGATAAAGTTATTCTTCCTTCTTCCTCGAATTGTCGTTATTGTGAAAAATTGCACTTTCAAATGCAATCAATTACGTGAACTATGATTAGGATTTCACGTGTGAGAGAAATGCTGTTGGCGTATTACTCATGTAAGAGGCGTTGTAAAACCTGATCTACCGAGAAATTGAATAAATTTGATACATTAAAAAGTGGCGGGGGTGAATTTATTTATAATAAAACATTGACTACTCAAACATTTGTAATGCATAAAGGTATTAATAGACCTTCGGGGTGATTGAATTTTATGACGCGGAGTGAATTTGTAAATAACATTTCATTATATTGGCGTCGAAATGAACCGGGAAATTGCAGAATGATTGCACTTGGTATACTTACCGGTGAAGAATAAAACGAGGGAAAATCGTCAACGTTACCCTGAGGAAACTGTGAATGTATGCGATGAGGTACTGGTGCTTTACTCGCACGGGAGGTCGTAAATTATTTTCACGTGTATATGAAAGTCACTTGATTTCACTCGTCATCCTCAGGTACACATGCCTACTCACTTGTCATTTCGGTGGAAGAAAAATCCACAGGATATTTATTTGTTATTAATTGTTGGAAATTATTTGGCATCAAGTTTTTATAACAATCGAATTATACAAATAATCAATTAATTATAGGATTCAAGTGGAAGGTGGACGCCATCACAATTAGAGCATAATTATTAAATCATAATAATAATAATAATAATAATAATCTTAGTTTAATTACATTCGGCAGAAAATTATTTTCTGGACAATGTCGTGAGCGTAAATCTTTGTTATAACCTAACGCAACGAGAAAATCGGTGTGAGGGCTGCAAGGAAGGATCTATTTTCACATGCATCGTCTAATATTTTATGATAATAGTCTCGTTTTCTTGTAACATGAAATGATAGTTTCTTTATCAAGTGGAGCCACAATCTGTACCAAACTCCTAAAACTAACGAAAGCAAAAATTCTGATACCCAATAATTCTTTGTGTTGCAGCAGTGCGGTGGCTCAAACGACGGTGTAGTGGTGAGCAACGATCCAGTGGGTATGGACTGCATGCCCCTCCGGCCAGGACCATTTCACTACTTGATAAGTGAGCAGGCAAAGTCCCTGGTTGCTCTCCAGGAACTACAGAATGAGGTCGGTGCATTACTCGAGTTTCGGGACCTCGTTATCGAGACATTCCCAAACCTCAGGCACAAGATGGCAGTTTCGGCGACGGCCTCGGTATCAGGCTCCGTGATGTCCTCTTCGAATCAGTCCTCCCACATACCATTGCCATTGTCATCTCCATCGTCGCGCAGGATTGGCGAATGGGAGCCGGGAAAGGTGAGGAGGAGGATAGCACCAAGAGATGGTGACACATCAGCTTCATCATTACCACGGAGTCGTAGTAATTCTCACAGCGGCGGCAGTAAGAACAGTGCAACAGTCCAAGACTCTGGATTCAGCACTGAGACATCATCTAAAGACAGTGCATCAACAGCGATACCCCGTCCAGCATCACCAAAGCCAGTTCTCGACGAAGCTGAGGATGAACTTTGGAATCTTTTGGATGTAATCCACAGAAAAGGAATAAGGCTTCGAGAGGAGGTGGAATCCCTGCAAGGGAGACTGGAAAATGTTGCTCCTGATGAATTAGGTCTTTCTGATGATGTTTTGGAGGCTGTGAAAAAGGTGACTGATGCTGGAGAAGTGGCCAGGGACGATGTCTATGAGAACGAGCATGAGGTGACACTTTTGAGGCGAGAGAAAGAACAATTACTCGATAAAGTTGCAGAGTTAGAGGCTGAGACGATCTCCAGCAGAGCAAGAGCGCAAGAACTTCAGCTGGAACTTGCTGCTCTATCTGCTATTAAGAGTGGACTCGAGGATCGACTTCGTGCAGGTCTTGAAGTGGACTCAGAGATTGTTGTTCCTTCGGTGCAGAGGAAACCCGTGGGAATTGTCGCGTCTTCTCCACTAGCCTCGCCGAAACACTCGGTTAATATTAGGAGTAAGTCTTCTGCATTTGCTTCGGTGAACTCCAAGGCTCATAAGAATCGGTTTAGAACGAGGACCATTGAGAAGAATGTTCTTGCGAACGGAGCTGTTCTGCCGGGGGGTAAGGATATCGATCCTGAGGTGGTAGCTCAAGCCAGAAGGATCAGGTTGGGTGCACTGGACTCGGTTTTGGTATCCCCTACTAGGATAGCTCACGTTAAGGATGTGGATTCGGAGAAGATCGCTGCGATTCTCAGAGAACGGTCGCCTCTGGAGTTGCAGAGACATCTTATCACTACTACCGTCCATAATCAGGTATAATTTCTTAAAGAAGCTGTAATAGCGAAAATAATTAAGTTCTCATTATACTTATCCTTGGGAAAATCTTTAAACCAAACCCTCTTTTTCAACTCACTCTTTCCAATACTACAATTACACATTCCAGTGCCTGCAAAACAGACTAGAGGAAGTGAAGAAGAGTACAGAAACCCTCTCAGATCGCCTAGACAAAGTTCGAGAAGAAAACGACGAACTGCGATATCAAGTAAGTCTTCGTCAATGGCCAATTCACAAAACGTCCATATTCTACTAAAATATTACAGTAGGTGTTTCCTCCTTGATTAGCAGTCGATTCAACCGCTCTAAATCCCATTTTCTAACTCTCGATACTTTCAGCTGGAGGAGAGAAACATCGAATTGGAGGGTACACGTGCCCGAGTGCGAGTCCTGGAGAAGCAGCAGCAGCGTCCCTCCACCGAGCCCCTGAACGATCCCGAGTCGTCAGAAGGGGAGCCCAGATGTGAACAAAGCTGTCTGGAGCCAGGAAGTAGTACTGAGTCGGCTCGAGATCACCACCAGACCCAGGAAATAAAGCCCTCCCCCAGACGACGTCTACCAAGTAGAATTCCCTTACCCGGATCCAAGCCAACAGCACCTCGACCACCCACCAAAAGTGACAGTCGTGAATCCCTAAAAACCTCCCTCAAATCCTTAACAAAACCTCCAAGGGACTCTAGTCGCGAGAGTGCTAATGACAGAACAAAGTCATCGCTCACAAAAACCCGAGACTCAAGTCGTGAATCATTGAGCAAGAGTCTCCCAAAGACTGGAAAGGAAACGAGTAGAGAGTCCCTCACCAAATCATTACCCAGGAATAATTCAAGTCGTGATTCACTCAACAAATCATCACTCTCACGTGCCAGAGACTCATTAGAAACGAATAATCATCATTATCAAGGGGTTAATCATAATTATCAGGGGATTAATCATCAAGGAATGGTTATGAAAAGTGGTACTGTGCCCAGAAGACCAGTTGCACCAGCAAGACGATCACACAGTTTAGCAAGGGCCTCTGTTGACACTGACACTACTGGCAAGGTACGACCACCTAAACAACACTTTTGGACTGCCTGGATGAAGTAAAACATTCCTCGACTGTTAATCGTAGCATTCAGACGAATTCAAATACCGTTATCGATTATTCGAGGGTTGGGGTTTGGGAATGATTGACGGCCGATGCCAAGAGCATCCAGAGACCTAGGGCCTGACGCTGGACTGCACTCTCTTGTCTTTGATTCTACTTTAACTCGTGGGGATTAACAAATTAATTTGTGGCCGATTCTTGATGAGGCGGGATTTCTATTTGTCCATTCCTTTCGATTAATCTTAGTGACTTAGGGGACGATCAAGGCAGCTAATTTAATATTGAACTCACTGAGATCTATCTCGATGCTGCTGAGTGTAGACTTTGTTTAATGTTTTTTGCAGAGGTATTCAGGTATGGAGGGTGAAATTGGAGAAGGGAAATGATGTGTTGATTTTATGATGAGATCGAGAGTGGATTTTTTGGAAGATTTCTTCGAGTTTGTTTACTTTTTGTACAATTGAATTTCGTGTGGCGTAATTTTTGTCAACATTTTTTACGGAAACCAAATCGAAATTTGTTTTTGTTTTTTGTTCTTTAGTTAATGTTAATGTTATTTTGCGATTAGTTTTTGAAAATATCTCTCAATTTGGAGAAATTGACAAATTTACGTCAACATTGTTTTGTAAAAGCTAGAAATTGGACTTCAAAATTTCATCGTTGAATCACTCATCTTAGAATTACAATTCATTTATTTCCTTCCTTCACTTCACTGGACAATGCAAATTTTTTTTGGAATAGTTTGTCAAGAAATGTTGTTAAAAATAGATGACGCAGAATGTGACTTTTTTTCTGATTCATCTATTTTTAAGTGAATTGTGACGAGGACTAGTTCCAAAATAAATAACAACTAAAAACTCCCTTGGTGAATCTTGCCTGGCTCCTTCAATTTAACGTAGTTCATTATTTTCACATTAAAAAATTAATCCCACTCCCCAACAGTGACACTGACAAAGAAATTTAATCCAACTGATTCGTCAATTAGATTAAATTTTGAGAAATTAAAATATTTTCGTATAACAAAAATTAAAAAAAAAAAATACCGACTGACCACTCAACCACTAGCGAAATGTCTGAACTGGAGCGCAGGCGAGCGTGCGTTCGACTCCAACCCCGGCTGTTCAATACGCAAATGGCCCCTTCTCGCGTCCGTCAGTCTATCGTAAGTTATGCTTCTTTTATTATCATTTGCTTTGACGCTTTGATTTTTAATTTATTTTTTTGGAATGTGATGAAGCTTCGCCTACCTTAGGCTTATTCCTAGTAGTCATCTCCAGAGTTTCCTGTAGTGAAGCAGTATCTCCTTTTGGTGATTTTGATTTTTTTTTCTACTCTTTATTTTTAATAATGAAAGTATGAAATGGGATGAGTGCTCTTAGCTCTCAATCAAATTTTTTAAATAAACATTTGGTCGAGACATTTTCATGAACTGTAGTGGCGCCAAATTGTTATTCGCATGTGTCGACGTCTTCTACTAAAACAAGGATATTTCATTTTTCATTTTCCAGTACGGCTAGTGAAAATTTCTGTTAAAACTAAAATATTTCAAAATTCATATGAGAAAAAAATAAAAATTTTAATCTACTTGTTTTATTAAGAGATGCCGATGTCTCAGAACATTCATCAAATGGGAGAGATAAAAATTTGGAAATTCTTACTCCTAAATTTTTATTAAAAAATCTCAATAGACGAAAACACAGAATTTTCCAGAGAATATATTACTATTTCCATTTAATTTTGTACCTAAACAGTTACGTGAAGAGTAAATCGATAACTACAATGATGTATTCGTGGAAATATCACAATTTCTGGTGGATATTGTATGCAGAAACGATAATTTTTCAGAATTTCAATAATTCCAACACATTTCATAATTTCATTACCATTTTACTTGATACTTTCTTGGCCTGGTCATTTCTAGGAGTGCTGAATGAATTATCATAGTCGACAATTTCAACAAGAAAAAAAGTAGAATGAATGAGATAAAGAATTAAGCAAATTTATATTGTATATTTTTGCAGAAAGTCTAAATTGCGGAAATATTATAGTAAACTTTGGTTAGAAAAATCTGATCAGTAAATTTCTTAGAAATCCATTATTGTATAAACAGTTATAATTGACTAGTGAGAATTGAGTGGACTTTCAAATAATTTAGTAATATTGTCTAGAATTGTAAAAAGAATTTTCCGTAAATAACACCTAGGAGCCTTTTGACTTTTTCAGCAAACCCATTAGTCCTAGAGATATCTGCCAGATAGTATGTATAAAATCGTGAGACTCGTTTCCTTTGTTGAAGAATTTTTTTGTCACGTCTGCATGATTTTTTGTTATGTCTTAACACACCCTTTCATCTGTACATTCTCGTTGACCGCAGCACTAAATTACTGAATATATCTGTCACTCTTCCCTCTATAAAAATTCTTAACATCTCTGCCTCTGGTTTTTATTACTTTGCTGATTATTTTCGCTGAATTATCATTTGGTTTGCTGCATTTATTCCCAAGAATGCCTGACAATACGGACGTAGATAAGTGAGATGATTACAGATTTTTTGTGCACTTGAGAAGAAAGAAAATTGAGCAATGTACAACTCTCTTAATCGACCACACGCTTACCTGCTTGGACTGCGGTTCGTCGACCAACTATGATTACAATTATTAGGGCTTGTTTATACCTCAGAAATTTTGCGGTGGAGAGAATTTTTTTCATCACCCATTGACTACAATTGATTTTGTAGACTAACTTGACCAATGTTAGAAAGTAAATGCAGAGAAGAAAACGAAATACTCTTTATTCAAAAGATGCATTTGACGGAACATTTTTTTAGTAAATCAAAAATATAGGTATGAAACATGATGAAATTGTTATTTTTAATAATGATGAATTTTAATAATTATTTTTAATAATCTGCAAGTGAATAAATATTGAAAATACTGAAGCATTCAAAAAAACGTTCAAAATTTCCATCAAATGCGTTTGGAACACTGGTGAAACCGATCCTTGACACGCATATTGAATCAATTGGGTTTCTAAGTTTCCCTTTTAATAAATACACCTCAGCCGCTTCAGTTTTAAGATATTCAAAAAACAAGAATAACGTTTAATCGTTTCTCAAAACAACTTCTCCGCCGAAAAAATTCTGCAGGTATAGACATTTGAAAAATTATGTGGTAAAGCCATGAAAAAAAAGCCTCGAGCGTTTCACATTGCGCAAGAAAGTCAAATGCATAAATCAAGTATTAAAAATCATAAAGATGGATAATTATGATCGTAAATCATTCAGATAGCTGTCGGTTAATGAGCGATGATTAACCGAGTGCAATAATTTTTGCAGGCCCTCACCGATCCCCCGACCTCCTGGTGTTCATCAACCAGTTTCCGTCACAGTGAGTCATCCCTCTATCCAGACTCATTGGACCAAGATACATCATTGAACGATTCGACGAGAATCGACTTTATAATTGGCTCACCTACGAGGAGATTTCGTCCACCATCAGCCTGGCAAAATTCCTACTTCGATAGCATTGATTCATCGGCAATTGCAGCTGAGAGTCTTTCCACTGGAGAATTTCCACTGAGAGGTGGTGAGGCGCTCGCCGAATGCGATTCACTCGAGTGTCATCCTCTTTCCAGCGAAGGATAAAATATCAAACAATGAATGAAATTATCGGCAATCAGCACTCGAACTCAAACACTTTAAAATTTTGTTTGCAAATGCATTTGAGAGCTTCCAAGAACAGTCTTGAATTTACCAACGATTATTGGACCGATTATATCGTTCGGGAGAACTTTAATAATATTAACAATTTGACACGTGAGAACACACAAAATTAACAAAGAAGATCTCCTTCGTTTGACATTTTTAAGAGGTCGAAGTGGCTGAAGAAGGAAATTTAATTAATACTATCTCCCATATATTAGATGATATTCTCCGAAAACGTGGGACGGAATTAAGTCCACTTAAATTATTTTTCTGTATCGCTCGTCGATTGATATCCATCTGGTGATGGAACAATTGAGAAAATCGTTTGGTAATGTTTTATCGCTTGTAAAATTCTTTCCAAACCTCCAGAGGTAAAGCTCTGAACTTTTCCTAGGGTGTGAAATTCACGTAGATCTGATGTTTCCCCTAAATCTAGAGTATACCAGAGAATCTAAAAATAATTAAAATCGAGAACGAAGAAAAAGTATAAAATTTAAAATCAGTTAAACTCAAGTTAATTTCAATAGAAAAGTTTTAAAAATTGAATGCCAATCAATTTGTGAAAACATCTCCGCAATTTGAGCGGTTACTGAAACGGTTTTAAATATTCATTTGTTAGAAAATCGAATTTCGCACAGTAAATATTTTTTTAGATTTTCCTTGAGAATGACATTTGTTCAACATTATTTCTGATTATTTACCAAGGATTGGCGTCATAGGGGAAATCCATGGAACATTTTCAAGTTGACTAAATCGCAAATATCACTAAAATCATTAGATTGAGAGAAAAACTTCAAAAATCTCATTTGCAGAACGTGACAGAGAATATTTGAACTTATTGATTTTGATCCTTGAGTACAGATGAACGGATATAATATTTAATATGAATTAATTCGGAAATATCTCGAAAATTAACCAAGTCAGGAAGGAAAAAACTACAAAATTAGTTTTATACAAAAACTATCCTCTAACGTAAATCGTTCTTACTCAGCATAACAAGTATTTTGTATTCATTTGAAGACTTTTCAACGATATTAGCAAATAATTTTTAGTATTTTTCCTCTAATTAGTATTCTTTTTCTTCGAAGACATTCGCGAAATATTTCGCAGAAAATAATTTTCCCTTCTCCCACCACTTCAACCACAATGGAAATAATAAGACTCATTCAAGAATCAGTTTGCCTCGCAAACTTTGAATTCCTTGACCCCCACGTACCTAGAAATTAACTAAACCCATTCAGTCTGAATTCACGTGCATTTTGTATTCTAGTTCATAAAAAACACACGTAAAATCTTTTTCTATTTCAATCAGGCTGTGTCTGTCTGTGCTTAGTTAAATCTTTTGTAATACACTTAAATTATAAACTTCTCAGTAAGCGATATTTGTAATGACTTGTAAGGAAATTTTTTTTTAATCTTAATGTGCGTAGAAACCGGTGGAAACGGCTAGGAATCATTGAATTGATTTATTCCATTAAAGCACATATTTTGTCAGGAGATAATGCAATTTATTGCATTCCAATGAGCATTTGTGATTTATTATCTGATTATTATTTATTATTAATTCTTTAATCTAGGTGGATTGTTAGAATTGTGACACTTGAGTGCAATTTTTTTTTACATTGAGTGCACTGTTGATCAAGTAACGAGGTTAAACAGTGGAATCTGGTGTGAATATTCTGAAATTTCTTGTACATATCAGAAAAGTATACAAAGTCAGGTTGAAGCGTAAAATTACTAACTTCAAGCCCATTTATTATTGTTTTATAAATTATTTTTCATCTCTGGCAGATAGAAATTATTTTCACGTGTAGGATCATTCCAGGGTCGAGGTGGAATACTCGAAAGTTTCTTACTTCAATCGCTGAAAAAACTATTTAGTAAAATTATGAAAATAAAAATGAGTGAATTCCACTTCGACAACAGTTTTTTGAAAACATCTCTAAATCCATGGGAAATACCAAAATTTTTATGAGTCTTTTTTTGTAGCTCTTTTCTTACTCTACAAAAAAACTGCAAAAGAAATTTTGTCCAGCCCCATTCAATTTAATTCAGTGATATTTATCAAAAAATGAAAGGACATATAAAAAAATTAGAAATGTAATATCTGACGATTGCAGAATTCAATTGAAAATCACAGAGGATTCACCTGTGATCTAGTTTATAATTAATTAAGACTGTGCATACAGTTTGATCAGATCTCAAGACGACTCTCAACTTGAAATGAATCTAGAATCTCTTGAATGAGAAATAAACATCACAGAAGACTTGTTACATAATTTTTATTTTAAAAAGGGAAAAATGAGAGGGGTAAGGGGATTATTCCTTGAAGAGTAACGACGAATATTAATTCCAACGACTCGTCTGAGATTTCTTCAAGCATCGGTACGTGTACACATGGTCACTAATTTGTGATTAACATAGATAAGCTAATAGGACTGACAGGACATTACTTATTACGTTAGTGCCTGGTGATTTTTTTTTTTGTGAAGATATTTTTTCAAGTAGAGCAGATGAAATTGGGTGGAAAAAAATAGAGGGAATGGTAGATGAGAGTCAGATGAATAGACAGATAGATAATTAATTCATACATTCAAGAGGTGATTAACATAATTTATGCTTGGATTATTTTCTTCTATTTTTATTCCACTCGGTTTTGAGTTGCTAGAGTCACTCGTACCGATGACTCTGGCATTTACATAAAATTCTGTGTTGAAGCGGTACGAGAGATGTATTCAATTTCTTTGAACAATTTATTTTATGAATATTTGGAGAATGAGTAGATGTACAGGAAAACATCAAAAATTGTTTTCACAAGTCAAAATTTTCAGTAAAAAAGATTTTGATGTTTTTCTGTAGACCTACTCAATCAGAAAATATAAAAATAATCTGTACTATTTTAAAATTTAATGAATGAAAAACTTACTGAGTGCATTTGCATTTTTTCATTTTATTAAAAAAAAATCTTTTTTCTTTCTGTCGGTCAAATCAAATGTTTCATTGAAATTGATATCCACATTCTTCAAAACAATGCAAACATAGACAAAATTTCCAACCGTCTCTTGTTTTTTACCTCTTCACAGCTGAATTTCAAAAACAAAATAAAAAATAATCATTTTGTTTAAGTTTTTTTGACATTATGTGATGATTGAAATGAACGGAGATATAGAAAATATGCTCAGATATTGTAATTACGACGCCTGTCACTGGAGACTATTATTTTTATACGAATATCATTGCGATGGAGTGGAGAAAGAAATTAAGCAAAACTTTTTACGAGATTTTTGTTTTCAACTGAAGAAGTTTGCCCATTTTTATTTAATATTCTAGACTTTTGGGCAATACACTCCATTGACGTGTAATCGAGTGCACGATGAGAGAAAAATGTTAATATAGTACCACACCATTTTATTGAAATGGAGGGATAATTAGGGAATACTTTGTAAATAGTTAACGGATGAGTTGCGAGAGTTTTATCTATAAAAGTAGATTAATCTGTGTACATAAATGATGAAAATACAAAGGAGAATGTGTAAAGTGCGCGATAACGTGATAAGTATATTAATAAAATGAATAAAACTGAAATTACGTAAATCAAGTGAAAAAAATATATACAGTTGTCTTTTTACATTTACTCCCGGTTTTCGTTTTCTCATGCAAATTGTCTGTATTTTAGTGTTGGTTATTATTCACAGTGTGCCATGAACTGTCTCAGGGTCTTTTTCAGAAAAGTGCGTACACGGACTATGCACCAAAGACTCATTTTATTCAGATGGAGAAGAATAACAAAATAATTGTGTGGGCCGTTAAGATGATGACGATAGCACCGGCAATTACAGGTGGTCTATTTATCATTTTTTATTACTCCAAACCAGTAATCAGTCATTGGCGAGATTTCCGCATTGTTCAGATATCATGTGGTGTTCGTAGTTACACGTGCACTGATATTAATTAAAAGAGGAATGTGAATTTTGTTCGCTGTTAATTCACAGTGGCAGCGGAATCCTTGGAACGGTAGTTAATTTTCATGGTTTTCTTTGTAGGAATGATGGAACATTATTGGAGATAAGAAATCAGTTTTAATAATTCGTTGCTGACAGTTTTTGAATGCAGACAATTTCATTTTCTCTGTTTGTAGAGGTAGAAAAAAGGATCAGCAATTATCATTACTTCTAATTTTACGACTATGGTTCATTATTAATCGATGATTCAGATTAATTATAAGAAAAATCGATTATTGATAATAGAACCAGTAATATCAATTTTGGCATTGATAACTGAACCCATGAGCAGTAATTATAATTTTTGAATTGAAAAATAAATGAGGGATGAAATTTTGCTCGAAACTGATTTTGGATTACGTAGTAAACAATTGGAAATTGAATCAAGTAGATTAGCAAGTGGGAAGCTATCTGTTGAATGCACTTTGATTGAATGATGATCATTAAAATAGATAATATCGTTTCTGTATTTTATTACTAATTTAGAACCCCGGAAAATAACAGTATTTAAATATTATAAGTTTGAAAATTTCTATTTAAATGAATTTAAAAAGGGTTAGAACGTTCAAAAAATAATCTGACGTCTTATGGTTGAATAAGCTCATTACCTTGCTCATTTCTCTTAGTGTTAAGGTGCTGATAGGAGATATTGAGACCAGAAAAACCACTCTCTAAGTATTTCACGAATTTCTTCGGAAGAAAAAGAATTTGGTAATTCAAGAGATAAATTAAAAGGTCTCTTTCGTGGTTCATAAATTTGGGGAAAGTCATATTATGGTACTTTTTTGTAACTTTTTCTTGAACCGAAGGTGAAATTCTCTTGAATGACGAGACAAATTTTTCTAAAAATTTTCTCATTTTAAAATTGATTGTGAAATCGTTTTTCAATAACGCAATGGCAATTCTAATTGAAAAATCAAATTATTTCTCATGAATTTCTAAAATAATAATAATAATATTCAGAGAAATATATCAAAGGGCTTTTCTACAGGTCACGGAATCTGCTACGAGAAAGCGTGTCTCACTTTCTTTTTCATATTCAGTAGTTTCAGAAATGTTTGACAAACAGTCTCTTCGGAGAGTCAATGAATCAAAAGATATCGTGTACCTTATCTTTCGAAGATCGTCTATTGGGATCCGAAAAAGTATGTGAAATGAACTCTTATTTCGGCTCACATTATGTCTTATAAATATTGAGATGACGTACTCTTTCATCTGCTCTAAAATAATTTAATCCGTTGATTTTTTATTAATTCAAAAATAAACAATTTAATTAAAATAAACTGTTTAAATAAAAAAAACGATTTAATACGACGTAAATATGATTAAAATTTACGATAAAAACTCTCTCAACGAGTTAACGAAAGAGAGAATTTTGTGTTGGGTTCATTAGATAAAAAAATTTTCTTAGTGTTTTTTCGGAAAATCTATAGAAATGATTAATGCAAAATAAACAATTGAATTAAATTACATATTAAATTAATCAATTTAATTCAAACTTCTTGACGGTTTACAATACAAATATTCGAAGAAATATGTAAATGAGAATTTTCCATAGCTCATGATATCTATGACGAGAAATGATGTTCAGTTTGAATTACTGTACGTACTAGTTACCGATCCCTTTGACGCATTTCTTAGAGGGAAAACTTCCGAAAAGACTCTTTGTCATATGTTATAATCCAAGAGCTCTCCATTTCTCTGGCTCAACTCAACTGATTTAGAAACTATAAACCTGAAATTACCTCTAAACCGTCTCAAAATACTAACATCCATTGTTATCTCTCATTTATTCGAAGAAAAAATGAGTTGAATAAAAAAAAACAAACAATTTAATGAGATGAAAAGGATAATCACGATATACGATAAAAATCTCTCATCAATCCAATTGAAATGAGTCAACGTCATATAAACGAGAGTTGCAATCGCGAGGAAAAAATCCGGTGAATTTGTCCTTGCGATGGAAGAAATATTCTGCCAATATTGACTTTCTCAATTCTCGTGAAAAAAAAAACAAATGACAGGTAGGAATGAGTGGAATTTTTTTCACTTTTTCTTTCGCTTTCGGCTAATTCAAAACGATTGACTTGGACATCGTCAGTTAATTGACTTCCGGAGGACCTTCTCCGGTCATTAGCACTGCATTACTCATTTTATCGCCATTGTCATACTTGTTTCAAGATAATTGAAATAAACAAGAAGTTTTATGGCACGACCGTGGACACTCATACGTGTCATATCGATCAAGGCGCCTCGGTAAGTTTGAGGTCAAGTACGATTTCGTAATTTTATTTCACTCCAGCATACAACACGCATTATGCCATATCCAGTCTCCTAGCGTCTCCAAGTTTCATTGGCACTTCGTGTCCAGAATTAAATACAAAAACCGCAAACTATTTTTTTCCGCAATGCTGGCGTCATTAGGGTGACTTACTACAAGGAAATATATAGTCTTTACGATTGCATTCGGAGCTGTTGATTATGAATAATTCATTAGCGACAGGAATGTACAGATGTTGGAAGAGTTGGACCATTTCAGGGATATCTTGCGGTATGCCACTAGAAATAATTGATTGAGAGGGAAATATCAAGAGAACTTGGTTGGAAAATTATTATTCTTTATTATTAGTAACTAATTTATCAATAACATTTTGTGAGTCATATGTGATGATAATCCTCGCTTCGGTCGATTGAAACCTGAAATTTATCTTCTCCCTAATTCTCTTTAACAATCTCAAATAATTTTCTGTAATGAATGACTCATTTTTGTAGAGGATACAGATGTTATTTGTTAATAGTCCTCGTGAGTAGGTCTCCTGGGGAATTAAACCGGAAATTCTGCCGGAATGATTTTATACAAAATATCGATGAGGCTCTTCCCCTCGGAAAGAATAAACAAGCAGTTGAGCGCGACTATTTGGCAGAGGCCATACAATCATTACTTTATGCATTCCTTATTCCTTTGGTTTTTAATTTCTACCAGTTCCATTGGTAGTCAGCTTCCGAATGGATTCGTGGTCATGCAAGTTCTTGGAAGAACAGAAAATCAAGAACCTCTTGAAATGATATCTCCATTTTTGCGAAGGCTAGAGAGCGTACAACGATTTTTTGAAAAAAACAGAAAAGTGGAAATATCTCAGAAACTTTGTACCG
>JAPYZN010001499.1:0-16139 GCA_030522865.1 Psyttalia lounsburyi | reverse complement strand
CGTTTTCGGTGCGCTCTCGTGATAAGTCTAGATTTTTGACATCTAAACAATTCCCTGGTGTAGTCCGTGTACATTGGATTATTGCACTCCGGACAAACACTTTGGGTTTTAATTATTCCTCTGTCTCTGAAGAGGTCAATAATGTTCTTCTTCTTGCGACAGAGCCTGTAGCATTCTTCGAGAATCATTCTTGGTCTTAGAACGAAAAGTTTTCAAATATTGGAAATTGTTGTCTTTTTCAATATTTTTCAACTTTTTGAACTAGTGTCAAAACCGCAATTTTAAAGTCCGCAGCCTGATTCTTGGCGATTATTGATCGCTGGCACTAGGGTAATAATATTTGATAAATAAAAATTACGATGGAGTGGGAGGCGTATTAAGTCACAATTACCGACCATTCAATTAATTAACACCAAAACATAGAGTTGTACAAATGAATAATAACCCACCAATCGATCAATTGTCCATAGAAAAAAGGACACTGCATTCACTTACTTTGTCCAATTATTCTGTACGGATTATGATGATGGTCTCGAGGGTAATTTGAAGTTTGGTGTCGCTTGAGATTACCTGTTCTAACTTGATTATCCTAATGCTTACTTAATCGAGTTCTATAAGTTGAATTTCTCTGTGAAACTGAACATCTACATTTCAAATACTTTTTATATACATTATTTTAAACACGATAAAAAATGTCAACAAAGTGGAATTATTTAGGCATTTTTAAGTTGCTTAGCTGCTTGACACTGCAATATATACAACATATATCCATACGTATTCATTAATTCTACAGATGTTAGGAAACAGTTTTTTTCCTATTACAATTGAGCATCATCCGATATAAAGCAAGTCATTTTTATTCGTCATCAAAATGAAGGAGGATGGACTTTTTATCTTTCATTTATGGCTAGATGTAACCTGGCAAGGTCCAACGTCGTTATTTGTTGAGGGCCATATTCTGCGCCATTATTAACTAACAGGACTATTGATCGGACCTTCAGTACCGGCATAAATGAAAAAGTGCAGTAGGACGAGGGTTTTGCACGTATACTCGAATGAACAATCACTATCGCGTTTGGCGGTAAAGCCTCGCCTTGATATGATCGAAGTACCTCGTTTTCTCGTCTTTGAGAAAGAGTTTTATGCCAGAAAGAAGCGTTACAGGAGTTGTCTTATCTCCAGCTAGACAAGAACTCCCAAAATGGTGTGGAGATTCATTGCATGTTCTTCGCTACAGCATAAGACGCTCATTGTTACAAATGTAACTGAATTTTCAGGGTTACGGAGAGGAAAAGAACGGAGTGAACCCGTCAAGTTGACAAATGGTGTCCTATTTTTACAAGAACCATCTGCATTTGCATTTTGAGAGATAGCTTGGAGTTATTACAGAACGTTCAGAGGAGCGTGTAATTACGTCTGAATCATTTCCACTGCCTTACCTCATCAGTCATCCAAGTATATTCATGACTATTATTCTATATAGGTTTCGATTGCATGAGATTGTATGCATTCAGTCATTTACTTTTCTCTTTATTCATTTATTTTTGTATGTATCATGGATGTCTTGGGATTTAAGGGAGATAGTGAGTTTTGAGTTGTTAGACCACGATGTATAGATGCATAAAAAATTATATTTTTTTTCAAAAAGTTGACTAAAATCTTGTCGAAATCTGTGGAGTCTATTGTTTTTTTATCTTTGATATGAACTCATAAATAAAATCGAAAAATTTAAGTTCGTTAGGTGTAAACAAAATCTTTTACTTTATTGGGAGATCACTTGTTATGCTCAGAATTAGCGAAATCATTTCAGAAATTCTGTACAAAAAATAGAGAATACCAGAGGCCCAAATCCGGTATCAACATTTAATATTCACCTCGAATATTTCATTGATATCCCCTCGTAAGTTGAAATAACCCCCAACAGCTATAAAAATTGATTAAATTCCTATTACAAGTGCCCGCGCTCTGAAATTATCACCCATATCTTTTCTCAAAACTTTGCAAACACTCTCCCCATCGACAAAAACGACGCTCGGGGCATTAAAAACCACGCATACATGATATCCTAAAGGGAGCCGTAGATTTTCATTTTGTGGGTAACGGCGCAACGCCGTTTACTCACCAGGTTATAGTGGAGAAAGCAATAAAGAGTGGGTAGTATGGAGACAGTCTAAGGAAAAACCTGAACGAAGTGTACGCACTTATGTTTAGGATTCCGAAGTAACGTCCATAGACAAATAAAAAAATTCTGGAGGGATTACACAAAAAAAAAATTGTAGAACCATACACGTAATATTTGACGATGAATTGTTTGCCAGATATTTTTCGAAAAATGAAAAAAAAATAAATCCGATAATTCGCATCAGTTAAATTATTAACCAATAGAAATCCAATATTCGTTATTATTTTTTCGGTTATTCCAAAATTACTCGCTTGACAATCAAGGGCTAATTTGTTATTGAACTATATGGAGTTTCGGTATAAAAAGGGTTTCAATCCGTAAAATGGTAAATCTTCACGAGGAATTGCTCACCCAGATGCCCTTTGTGCTCTAAAATGGTTGAAAATTGTTCTTAAATTCTGTATATCAACGATCGGAATTGTTCAAACAAAATCGCTGGAACACTCCTACTTCTCGTGCCAATGGACTAAAACCATCCTATAATTTTCAACAATTTAGGCAAACTCGCAACAAACAGAATAAACTTTTACTGAAATTAAAAAAATTATTATGCTTGCAATCTCAAAAATTTTGAAATGTGCGATAATATTTACTGAAAACCATGCATTATATGGTTGAAAAAAAATTGCGAAATGATTTGTGTGTCCTCAGACATCACCAGCGCTAAGACATCAGACGGTTGAGTAATTTTCGCGGCACCGATCGTATAATTTACGTGACGCTTCCTACACTTTCAGTTTCCACTCATACTTTACTTCCCTAATTTTACCCGAACTAATAATAATAAATAAATAATTTTCCCGAATTTTACTTCCCTAGTTTGTTCCGTTTTGAAACGTAATTTTTACGTTTCTATTTCCCTTCAAGTAATTGTTATTAAATTTTTGTCGCTAGTAACTAGAAATTCACGGTAAAGTGCGGAATAGTTCAACATATCCAAATTCTTCACTTAAAATAACAGAAATAATTTCTCTAGAATATATTACAGTGCCTAAACAATCCATTTTAACTAATTACAGTGGTAAAGTGGTCGTATAGTCCGCCTCAGTGAGTCTGTTCAGTACATCGGGATAACTGCATTCGTACCAGTAAATGAAGTATATATCGATAGCAACGAGAACGCACGGCCCTCGGACACGTCGGAGTACACTGTACCCATCCCATGGTTAACTTTACGAGGCTCAACGGGACACACGAGAATGGCTCTCTCTCGACGGGAAAAGGGAGGAAGGGAGTTCGCTCCATGAATACTCGACGTTTCTGCGCATACTTGCACGAGCGACTGGACAATAAAGATTGAAATACACGAGTATCCTGGTTATAAAGTTGTGAGAAGGGTAGGAAACCGTAATTACATACCAGTATATAGTGAATGTGCAGCTAGCGCTAATCCTTGTATAATAGTGAAGGAAATTTGGCAGCGTACCAAGCTAACTTAGGTGTGGCTGCAATAGTAAGAGAGTACTGTGGACTTACTTGTCCTTGCCAAATGTTTCAACCCCATGAAGTGTCCTCTACTTATTTGAGGCTGACTGTACATCGCCTCGAAAAAATGAAACTAAGCCTAAGGGAAATTAATTGAGGAAAAAAATGAATTTTTCCCTGTTGCTTTTCACTTTTTCTCGTTCGGAGATTGATACTACCCCTTCCCCGATCTGGAAAACGTGAAAATCGGTACGGAAAAATTTTGTTCATGACTAGGGCCATGGGGTTTTTTTCTCGTGTGGTTGGTCTACCCAAGCCGCAGGCGAGGACACCAGCTCCACGCGAGCAAAAAACCCATAGCACTCGTCCTGAAATATACTATATTATGAAATGAGATCATAATGTCAAATGAACGCAGATATATTCATCAGCATTCAGAATGTTCAGGGAAAAAATCGTTGATTCTAAGACAATTTAATCAATTATTTACGAATATAACCTAAGGAAGTGAAGCAGTGTTAGAATTGTCGTTTATCCGGCCTTCTAATGAAATATATATAGACACTAGCGCCACCGCGGCCGCAAGCGGCCGGGATGTTGATCACCATTCATGTGTGCCGCCAGGATGGATAATGGAATAAAAATAATCGATTATCCCTATGAAATCCATCGTGTTCGATTAGTGGCCCATCTCTTTTATACTATACGAACATAAGATAACATAATGTGGTGATAAGTTTCTGTGAAATTTCACAATATGCTACAGACCAAAATTGCTTCATCTGTTACTGAGTATATCGAAAAATCATGTCTAAAATTTCAAGAACTTAGACAAGGCAATTTCTTTCATTGATTCGGCCCTTGACGAGGCTCGTAACGAACTTCCCGATACGCTGAAAGATTAACGTATAAATTTAGACACTCTTCTTCAAAAGTTTTACAACAGTTTTACAACAGGTTTTCAATTTAAAGAATTCGTAAAGCGGTGGGGGAAATTTACTACCGTCCGAATGGGATCTGGACAAAGTTGATGCCTACCGATCACGATCAATATTGCTTTGATTGGATGACACGCCTGCGCGGGAGCAAACGAAAAGGATTGAAACATCAAAATTTTTCGTAATGCTTATTTAAAGAAAATTTTAAAAGGAGTGGGGGGATTTGGCTCCCAAACTAATCCGATCTTGTCCTCGATGATGCCTATCGATTGCGAACAACTCCATTTCAATCGCACTAACCGTTCGCCAACGAGCGTGAACGCCAAAAAGTGAGTACATACACATACACGCACGTACACACCCACAAAGACAACTCGCTAAAAAACATCGGAGGGTGATTTCCTGGTTATGAAACGTCGATATGTCATGAAATTACGATTTTTTTGGGAGGCGAAACGAATAACTCCCTATCGGGAAGATAAAAATCCGTTCCAAAATCTAAATTCAGAATGATGAATAGAATATCCTTTATTATTATTTAAGGTCCAAATTGGACCTTAAGTTGATATTCAAATGGACTAAAGGAGGCCCTTAATGACGACTGTCTTTGGAATAACGAGTCTGGAATCATTCTGAGGATTGGCTTGAGTAAACATCTTCTCTGCCATCTTCTGATAACAAATTACTAAACCGCCGCATTTTTATTATTGTGTCCGCGTTATTATGAATGAAGTTCTAGAATAAGTAATTGGATGGCCGACTAGAGCTTCGTACCACTGTACTGCATTTAACCCTTAGCAAGCGAGAAGGCCAAATGGTACCACAAAACATCTCCATCGCTTCGTTTATTGTGAACATTCAACTCGTCCAGAGTCGACGTGACACAAATCCGACTAGAATCCGTCCCAAGCGAATTTTCTAACCCCTGCTATTACCTAAAGTTAAGCAGCCCCCTAGCCAAAAGCCGAAGCCTGACCATCTTTTCGAACTTCTAACCTCTGTTACCAGAAGTTAAAAAACATGACCGGATTGGGATTTGAACATGCGGTCACCAAACTCCACTACAAGATAAATAAAATTTATGAAGTACACCTTCATTTGTATCAAGAAACTAATGGCCCGATAATTAATAAAACAATATTAGCTTGTTCTGAGAAAAAAATTCGTTTTCAACAAATTTTGCACTGACTTCAAAGACAAAGATAATTTATTTATAACTAGAAAGTGATTTTTCATATTAAGTTTAGTTGGATAGATTCATCACAAAATATGCCAGCATTTGCATTTTTACAACAGTTTTTGGAATTGAGTAGGGAGAATGCGTTCGACATTTTTGTTTATGGTAAAACGGTGGGATTAATGGATGGCAAGACTCTTGGATAGGTGGGAAAATGTCAAATGTCAAATGTCTCAAATTCAAGATGTTCTAATACTGTGATCATATCCTCATCCAGGCCATGATTAGCCATAATATATAAAATGAAGATTAGACGCTGAGGGCCTCGTATGATATATAAATGATATATAAATATATCAATTTAAATAATCGATAATGGAGGCAAAGAAAGATGGCCAGTCCAGGACAATTTGAGGGAAGAGAGCTTGGTTGGTGAGGAAAGAGACCAAGCTCTTGTTCCTCACCAAACATTCGATTAGATAAGTAGCCTTGATTCTCTCGCCATATTAAATACAACGACTGATGTTTATATTCACTCTGTTTCATACACATATGTATATATTTTCGATGTAATTATAATAGTAAGAGTAAGACTAAGAGTCGAGAAATTCTTCTCGAAAAGTATGATTTCTCCATCGCGGCCAAAAAAAAAAGTTTCACGACAGCGAACTTTCAACGTTGGTAATTAGAATATAATTGTTTACTTCAACTTTTCCATTCGATTCATTAGACAGTTCAGGCTTTCATTTAATTTCTGATTCCTTTTTAACTTCTTACCATTATTATTTTATCGTCAGATAATTATGTATCGGATTTGGCGCCCTGCTTGTCAAATTATATTCATCCTCGTTTATTATTAGCCTGTGCCTTTTACGAAACACAATATTTCATTGACGGAAATTGAAAATTTATAATTAAAAAAATCTTATTGGCAATCACTGAGGAATATTGTACTTTGGAAAGTCAAAGGTAACGAATCATAATTATTCGTTTCAACGAAATTGATTACAAATGAATATGACAGGAAGTGGTGATTGAATTGATATCCGTAATTTTGATATTTGATCAAATAAATTGGGTACATTAATTTCGTTATTGGTGCAAAAAATAAAACCATTCAGTTGAATTTCTGTATTTCAAAATTTGGGTATTTACCTAGAATTTCATAAATGTTCAGTGTTGAAAGCTCTACGTCAATCCTATCATTACAAAAGAAAATAGAACAATTCCCCGAATATTGTAATGTAATGTTTTTTATTGATATAAAATTCTCCTTTCCACTATCAGTTTTATATTCAAGAGAGATTGGTTATTCCAAACGTTTAATTACTTTTTCCCGGGCTATTTCATTCCCGCTCCAGCTCCCGCCCCCGACCCCCTTTGATCTCATCGATTCTCCACCAGTTCTACTCGCACTACGTCCTCATTCATATACCCTGAACACGCAGTATGCATGGTCAAAAACTCCGATCAACGTTATAATTAACAATTTTTCCAGCAAATCGAAAAGAAAAAATTTTACCACTGAAATCACATCAAACGTGCACCTGGCTTTTTCGGAATAAATTCAGAGGCAAATGCATCTAATCTATTGCATGTTTGTGACTACCGTTATTTTTTCTGGAAAATTGCAACAACAGAAAAATTCAGATAGCCTTTTTCTTGCTCCGGTTACTGAGCCAGTCAGCGCTGTATGTTTATTAGCAACCAAAAACCAAAGGCCGTGCTTCTTGGTTTTCTGTTTCCTTGGGAAAGAGGTGACATGAATTCAATGAGGGGTTTTTGGTCAATTTTGATACAAAAAGGTTATGTATATATATTTCGAGATTTGAGGAGTGTGAGGCTCGAAGAAGTACTCGAAGAGGGTTCTCGGAGCTGGTGTAGAGGATTTTGAATGGACATCTCCGTACAATACACATATAACCAAATACAAATGCCTTTTTATTTTCCACCAGCATTCAAAATACTTTCTACCAGCTCCGAGAACATTCTTCCCGCACTTCTCCGAGCTTCATACTCCTCAAATCTCAATATATATACAATTAACCTCTTGTATCAAAATTGACCAAGCAACGCGCATTGAATTCGTGTCACCTGTTTTACCGAGGAAACAAAATCCAAGAAACAGGAACTTGGATTTTTTTCGTGGCGAATAAACATACAGCGCTCACTGGCTCAGTAACTGGTGCAAGAAAAAGGCGAAAAAAAATCTGTCTGCCTGTTCTGAACTTTACGAACCGCATTGACAATTTTTTGATCCATTTCGCACAAATTATGATTAAAATTTTTTGTGAATATCATTCGCGAAAAATTGTTATTTTGAACCCCTAAAAATCCAAAATTATTACCTAATAAAAAATGTCTTTTGATTTTGAACGTTTCTAGCGTAGTAATATAAATCATCAAAATTTAGGAAAACATTATTCGTAATTTCCAATTACTTGAAAATTCTTCTCTTTCTACTGTTACAAACTATGACTGTCATTATACTCACAGAAAAATGTGGAATTTCACATACTGGTTCCCGAAAAAAATTCAAACCTCATTAATTGCCCGAAGGATAACAAATCAATTAACTCCGAAGTTTCAATTTATTTTAACAGTATAAAATCTAGTTATGAAAAATATAAATAAGTCATTAATGTATATCTCAATTCCCCAATTCCCTCCTCAATAGGCTCAATTACCCCTAAAATCTTGATATCCCACACAGCGAAACCCCATAAAGATATCCCCCCAACTTGATTTTATTAGCAATCACTCCATTGTCTGAGCCCCTTTTGACCCTAAAATTACACCAATGTATTGGACATAAAATAAATAGCCGTGAGTTGTCGCATTCACAGCTCATTCTTAATGCATTTTCCATTGGGATATCATACATATACCAGAAAATGTCTGTTGAGTTACTAACGTGCCCGAGTGGTGAGAGGGATGAGAGAGTGGAGTTTACGCTACCGCGTATATACCAGTGAATAATATTCCAACAGCATATATATGTGTAGTATAAATTCAACCAGCCGCCATGCACCTATTAACGAGAAATTTCCTACGGGCATATGCCGAGCCGTAAAAGCACTAAATTTCGATCAAATTTCAACGCAGCTTGTGAAATTGTGTTATGAACAGGTAAGATGATGGCTGAACGCCCTGCTCAACCTTGCGTATTACTCTGTAAAGTCAATGCACATATAGTAGCATCATCAGATCTCTCCTCACCCTCCCCCTCCCCCCTCCTCCCACCCGTCAACCACCCCACCATCTATACTCCTGTATATTCACCTTTCGTGTTCCATTCGTCCCCTTAATGAGGTACGCGCCTTGGAATCCGAGGTACGGAGCCATAAATCGAAACTTGTAATCGAGCATCACGATTCGTATCACGTTACCCCTCACGTTGCCTTGGGAAATATCGAATTATTATCTTTCAACTCAATCCAGTGAAAGCGACTCTGTCTGCAACACTGCCAAATACACACAGGCCTGGGGTCACAGAATTACACGTATTCCCTTCATAAAATTCAAAAGGACAATTTGCTACATAAAACCACTGGACGACAAGTTGACTCTCATTCCATTGCTCTCGAGCCTTTCTATTTTTTCTCCCAGTTTCCACCATTTTTTGTTGGTAATGTGACAGGCGTATGTCGAAAATATAATTCAAAGGAAATCCGATACGTTTCTAGCCCTTATTTGGACAAAAAAAGCGCACGACCTCCATATCCATTTGAGCCCTTAACGAGACATTGATGCCGCGGGGCTACATGAATTTAACGACAAACGTGCCGCTGGAGGTATAATGGTGCATATCTAGTTGGTACATGTATATTGGGGTTTTTTGCTCTTATTCACTCCCAAAAACTGTTTTATGCTCACAGTCGTTATACGCAGGATGGATTTGAAGTTGTTTCGTTGGGTTGGGTGGCACTGGTGACATAGATGGTCCCTCTGGGATATTTTCAAAATGTGATAAGTGATAAAAAAATTCTTGGAGAAGTAGTTCGAGATTTCAAGACAAGTGACTTTACAGTCGGCCACTTAAAAGGGTCTTCTTCTCTCGAGGCTTAAAATCGAGTGGGTACTTTAAGAATTAATTGTGTAAGATCTACTCAATGGATTTTCAGAATTTTTTATTTATTTTAAAGATACATCTCTCGATTTTTGCAATCAAAATATTTAATATTAAACACCATTTTGAAAAAAAAATCTTTCACCACAAAAATCAGGTAACCTGTCATTTAAATTGACAAATTGATATTCTTTATAATTAGAGTTACGTTGGCAATGTTGGTTATGTTTCCCCCGGTGCGATTTTCAAAATTTGCTTTTGTTCCGTTTTTATGGCCTCTAATAGGTTAAAAAATCATGTGGAAATGTAAAATTTTTAGAAATTGTCGCATAAAGTTTACAAATTACAAAATAAAAAAACTTTCTCGGGGAAACATAGCCACCATAACTCTGATTATAAACAATAACAATTTTTTTATTGTAGAGTACCTGATTGGCCAAACCGTGACTGGAGCGGTTTCAAAAATGTAATCAATAAGGTTTCTGTGTTTACAAGAAACTGTTTTTTGTCAATTAAAAATTTAATTTCAAACGTCGAGAGACATATCTTCAGAATAGAAAAAAAATTATAGAAATCCATTGAGTAGATCCTACGCAATTAATTCCCAAAGTAACCGCTCGATTCGAGGTCTCGTGAGTAGAAGACCTTAAGTTCGTGAACAGCAGCACTTAGATATCTATTTTGTTCACGAGCTTCAGAAACCAAATTTAGGTGGGGAAACATGTCGTTACCAAATTGGTAATATATTATATTTTCCATTCCTGCACTAAATTATGGATTTGGGAATATTGAATGTTATCGCACTGGTAATTTTTAAACCCCGATTCGGTAATATTTTTGCCTCCGGACTATATGTTTATAGGTATAATGGTCTGACTTGTATTGCTTGTGATATGCAATAATGGATAACTTATTTCTATTATCATGTATTAAATTCAATTATTTACCATTCATTACTGGAAGAATGTCAGAATGCAGTGCTTTGAGGGCGCTAGAATTATTCCCTTCTTGGTTCAAGAAATTGCAAATTTGAATATCGAAATTCTGGTCAGTTATCCGATGTTTTCGGTATCAGCGAAGCTGTCATTGGCAGTTCCTTCGATCCTCAAAATGTGTTGCAGACTAATCAATATAAAGCCGGGATTATTTAGGTACCTTCTTTCTTTGGCAATCTGAGAGTCAGCTCTAAGAGTGAAATCTCATTTTGCGAGCAATCTTTTTGATATCTTTTCGGCAATCCCACATAATAACTCAACAAATAACTTGAATTGAAAGCAATCTCTGATGAATTTCGTCGTGCATAATATACCTTTCTGGGATAATCAATATAGACATGCGGCTTGACAATTTCGACACGTGGTGTCGACCGTGACACTCTCAAGATTCTAATGTCATTCACCAGCAATTTATCGTGAAACTCCTCGACAACTAGTTCATTCAGGAGTATATTCGTGATTTTCTTTCCATCGCCTGGAGGGAACATAAAGCAGTGCATGTTCTCGTATAAAAGCGTGTCATAAAATCAACGTAACATCAAATCATCTGCTCCCTCTCTACGGTGAAGAGTTTTTTTTTCAGCCGGTCTCGCCCCAAGCAGCATCTCCGAGTCGCCTAGAATACGCGACTAAAAATTATACTACCGGATATAAGATCCAGGATGCCGACTACGGTGCTCTAAGAGGAAAATTCGATTATGCACAGCCAGTAAGTCGAGGGAAGAGAGTGGGACAGTTGTCGCAGGTCTCGGAAAAGGAAAAAATGATGAAGTGGATCTGCTGATTTCACTGCAGTCGCTCAATCTGACGCGCCTCCATCAATTTATGAGATATGTTCTAGAGCTTATCAAAGCGTTCATGAGTGCGATTTATCTGATAACTGCTTTTCTGCTTTTATCCCTTTTTTTAGTATACCATTAATTTACGACAGATGTTGCCGATGCGATCGAGTAAATGTAGAAGAAGTAGTTGAATACATTTTCACGTTCTAAGTGAAAAAAATACGGAAATACGGGAAAATATGACATGACTCTCGTGTGGTATAATTAATCCCATGACTCTTGGTAATAAACGATAAGCCTGGCCGATGTTGCACGCATGTACTTCCGCTTTTGGCTTTATCGGTGTTGGCTATATTTATGCGATCAATTGATCATTGTGAATGTAAACACGGGAATGCCACCACTGCACACCAAGGATAATCGTACAATTATTATCATGTTGCTACGTCAATTGTTTGATCAATCTGCCATAACACTTTGAAGTATTTTTATGATCTAATATCAATATTTAGACTATTAACCTCACTTAGGTAGTCATATGAAAACTTGCGGTCACTTTGCGAGCGAGTTGCCGCCATGTTATCCTAGAGTCCATCACATTTTATTTCATCATATTGTTGGATTATTACTGGTTCAGTTGATCACACCGATTTTTAATATAGCCAAGGTTTGATAGCAAACACTTTAATTATTGACAAAAAAAATAGAACATGCTAGTTGTTCTCGTACTTACTCCAAAATCCGGTCCAACGATTCTATCTTATGACATTACCACATGTGGCACTGCTGTATAAATTCCCGTTCTCTGATGACAACAGTTGGGAATTAAATTTTATTATGCGAAAACGGTAAAATTATATAAAATTCAACATTACAGCACGTAATGAATAATGTTGTCAAAGATTTTTTGTGTAAAAATCGGTAATTATATTACACTGTTGAGAATACATACATACACAACGACATTCACACGCATCAGCCTCAGTCAGTCACGCCAGTCGCTGTCATATCCACTACATGGGGCAGCACCTGCTGGACGAAAAGTTACAACCGCCCACGTCACACATTCCCATGCGACGGCGCTAAATGTTCTTTTGCTAACCACTTAGCAGCATGGTCTAGCACAGTACGCACCGCTTAGCACAGAATCTTTAGCACAGAACATTTGCACTTAATTCACCAGCACAATATCACAGCATTCATTATCACAGCGCTTATATCACAGTGTTTAATATCACAGTACCTTTCTATCACAAAGTTCGTCTCACAGCTTGAATTCAGTATAGCTTATTACTAAAACGCGGCTTGCCTTTTCGCTTAAATTCTAAAGTACTTAATTATCAATTAAATTTGAGTTAACCTAGCCTGTAAATAATTAATCAAAGTGACAATATAATAGATTTATTGTGTGACCTAAAGCCGTGCATTTGAGTGAACAGTTATTCATCCCAGTAGTCCTACAGAATTCATCATCCCACTCACGCATCCACAATCATTCCCTTCGCTTTTCCTACATTTGAAATAGTGCTGAACCTATTTTCATATACACAATTACGGGAGAGGAAGGCAAGTAGAATAGTCTTTAGTTCAAGGGAGGTTACTTTGTTTCGAGCCAATGATTCAATAATAAGACAGTAGAATTTCTCGATGTGTCGTTCATATTCAATTTATTTTAGGAGGTGTTTATCTAATTCATCTAAATCCCACTATTTAATTGCAAGATGAAATGACCATTGACGATGAGAAACAGTCCGTTTTGACCTCTCCCTTTCCTTTATAATCAATAACGGTAGAATTAAATAGAGGATTCTATGGGGGGGGGGGGGGGGGGGGGATACTTTACATAGTTTCGCTGAACGTTGGCGCAATGTAACGTGTGAAAACGATAAAGATTTCATGAGGAGGTTCATGTAGAACACCCGCGGCTCACTATCTCTGACTATTGTTTACATTGGTCGCCAAATTTAATTTATCATCATATAAACAAGAATTGCCAAATGAATACAGATGTAATTCTTCGCGTGGCAACAGATTTCCCGTTAACATCGAATGCAAACTCTCAACGCACCGATGAATTCATCAGTGATTCTGAATCTGTCTTTTGTATCAAGCATAGGTATCCATTAATATGAATTCAAGTAGGAGATAAATGACGAATGGGGAAACTTGAATAGCTGTATATAGAAGTGTATTTGAATCAACCGGTGATGTGGTCATGAGTGAAACATTTCACAGTCGTTTCAACATTCAACCGGCCGAATTGTGGTTACCATACTCGCTATGTATTGTGATGGAAGGCTACTCATACGACATACCCGCACGAGCAATTAAATAAATATTGAAAATTAATTGCTACTGCGCATAAAGCGAATAACAGAACGGCATTCGCATTTATATGCGTTATAACGGACGATAATTATGAATACGCGCTTGTGTAATATTAACTGTGGACATTAGTTGTGGTGAATTCGAGCGATTTTATCACTTATTGATGGTTTAAAAGTACGAAGAACATTCGTAACTACCATATCCCGTTGCGAATTATTTATTGTTCATGGGTAATGGATATGGCTAATGGGTTCTACCTTTTTGAGGGGAAAATGTGGAACAGGGGGGTTAATGGAATTTATTGAAGTTTTAATATTTACCAGAGCGATAATTCAGTGGATTTTATTATTCATTCAGCTCCGTTCATTCTTCGGATGAAAGAGTTTTATTTCTGGCGCGATACTCCGTTATAGTGAGCTGCCCTCTGTGAATACAACCAGGAACTGCGTAAGGGTTGGTGAATAGGGGATGATGATACTTTACCAACTGTCGTCCACATCATTCGGTAACGATATTTCTAGTTATCAATCAGGAAACAACGGTGGTTGATAATTATTCTCTTTTCGGTTCTACCAGGTACTCACAATTTTTATAAGATGGCGATCTACATCCATTAATACACGTTGAATTTTTAATTGCATTGACTGCTATAAGATACTATTGATAATGTGAATTATAAAATGTTCTTTTGTTTATTTAATGTAGTATCAACCCTGATGAATTATTTAGAAACTGGATGTCCAAGAAGTGTTCAGGAAGAATACAAATTACTTCAGAAGTTTTTAATGGCATTGGTTAGTCATACGGGTAATTGCATTTCTTTGAAGTTAGTAATTTTATGGGAATCATCTATCGATGTATGTAATCAGACGACGCGGCAAGAACTTGTGGATGTTAAAAAGCGTATCGGTGAGATGGAAAAACGCCCATGGAGTTCAAATGGAAACACAGGTGGGTTAGTAACTCAAGGTATTGTTGCAGCACCTGCAGCTGTTGCTGCCGACTTGCCGCGTAGGTCTTATTTGATTAGAACTATGTGATGTGAACGCCAGCAATTTAATCCGAAATTATCGAATCTTTCTCATCTCAAGTATTTAGCTTTGCCTCAAGGGTTCGGGGAGACAATGATAGTGCGGCTCCGCTTCGCGTCGAGTGACTGAAACGTACTTTTTCGACACATTGAGATGAAAAATTATGTTCGTAACGCGTGAAAAAAGTGGTTTTTGACTCGTGGGATTATATCCCTCGCCTTCGGCTTATGATATAAACCTCCCACTCGCCAAAAACCATTTTTTTTCACTTGTTACGAAATATACTATTAACTATGTATGGTGAAATTCTTGAAGTTATTATGAAATTCAATTATGCATTGTAATAAATATTCTCAATCGTTGAATAGAGTTTTTTTTGATAGCATTACTTTGGTACAAATTTTTTCGTCGCAATTTTTTTTTATAGGATTGTTTTGGCGCAGGTTTTTTGAGTGACAAGTTTTTTTAGATGAAGTTGTTTTGACTCTAAGTCTTTTTGACCAGGTTGTTTTTACGCAAGTTTTTTAGCCATGGACCCCTCAGAACATCAGTTACCTCACCACTCTGCGTCACCCGGAATTTACCGCGTGGACGTGATGTCTGGCCCCAAAGACGACATATGTTAGTACAGACACAGACAAAAAACGACACAACCATGATGGCGAAAAATAACTCCAAATGGTCTACCCCAACGGGCGATCCATACAACACCTCAACCCCTCCTGTGCGTGAAAAAATCAAGAAATTTTTTTTAAAGAAGATAAAAATCTTCTTGAGTAGACTACACCATCAGAAAGACATCATAGGGATCACTCTAGTGAGGCGGTGACACGGCATTTCCACCTTCAACACTCTCAGTCGAAATTGAATTTTATGTACACAGGTAGTGGTACCACTCTCAGAGCCTCCGACTTTCAGCTGTCTATCATTCGTTCCATCTGAAACTGGGCAACAACGGCCAAAACTGGGGCAATTTTGTTCATTAACCAAGGTAAACACCTCTATCCCGGATGTCTTTTTTATTCACTGTAAACGCCCATTGATTCAAAATCCTAAGCATTTTCCAATAAACTGTAACGTGACATTTTTCTTTGGGGGTGAAAAATGCCCGCCACCTTCGGCCTACCTCCCTGAGGGTAACTTATAAAAGAAAATCCAACTAAAACGAAAACGAAACCTGAAACGAAAACGGAAACGGAAGCCTAAAACGTA
>JAPYZN010001498.1:0-16145 GCA_030522865.1 Psyttalia lounsburyi | reverse complement strand
GTCACTCGGCGATAAAAGTATTATCTGACTCATGTGATTATAATCCTCGCCTTCGGCTCGGATTATAAGGCCACATTCGTCAGATAATACTTTCATCGCCTGGTGACATAATGTACTATTCCGACACAGCGTGATGAAATAGTATATTTCGTAACAAGTGAAAAAAAAATGGTTTTTGGCGAGTGGGAGGTCACTCCGCTTCGCGTCGAGTGACTGAAAAGTACTTTTTCGACACATTGAGATGAAAAATATTGTTCGTAACTCGTGAAAAAAGTGGTTTTGGCTCGTTGGATTATATCACTGGCCTTCGGTTCGTGAAATATACCCAAAAAACACTCCCACTCACCAAAAAACCCTTTTTTTCACTCGTTACAAATATACTATACTAGCTGAATACATCTGAGGTATCACCAATGGTGTCAGTAATTATCATTATGTGTTTTGAAATAGGCGTCAACAGAGAAGTTTAAAAAAATTAAGGAATAAATCTGAGATTTTCTGGTCTAATAAAAAGAATTACTTATCCTAACACACAAAAATGAGAAAATTGGAATTTGAAGAAATACAAAGTTTCCATTCGGGTGTAATAATGTTTTTAGTCGCCCTTATGACGATCTCATCTACCCCAGAAGTAGATTAACGTATCTGATGTACTTAGAACAGAGTATATATTGGGGCGCAAAAAGGGTACAAGCTTGCACAGGTAGCCCGTATATAAGTATATAGGGGCTAGCTGCGTCCAACTATTCTACACTTTACGACGAAGCATAAAATCGTAAACACGTGCTATAAACGGCGAATGAACGTTGCCGAATATCTGTCAATCGAATAGCTGCGTCCAGGAGCGAATCGTATATCGACTATTTTGTGTGTGTGCGTAATAGGTTTCGAGAGAATCGATCGAGCTGAAACCAGGAAGTTCGCCCACTGGGAACGCGAAAAAATGAAGTTTGTAATTAATATACAAATATGACAGTATATATATAATATGACATTTTGTTACTTTTTGAAACAATTAAAAAGAACTGTTTTGAGAAATGAAAATATTTTCCTTTCAGACATAATTCTTTTGCCGGGTAAAGGTTGATTAAACGCACGAAAAAATATAGCGCATTCGGTAGTTCACTCTATTGAGCATTTTAATAGCCATAGCCACAAACTAATAGAAATTTAGAATTATTCAGAGTATTTGGGAAGATTTTCTCACACGATTCACTGACAATTTAGTGAAATGCCAAAATGTTGAGTATGAAAATAAAAATTTCTAATACAAGTTGCTAATCTTCGATGTTATTCCCTGGTAGAAATCTAAAGTTGGTTAGGCGTCGATCTGCCTCGAGGGGGCCACTTGAGGGTCGTGTGCCGTATGAGCATGTGGGCGCAGCGCCCAGGACTGTCGAGGGCAATGCGCTCCGGAGTGTCGCGGGCGCGTTGCCCCCAACACCGCAATCGACGTTTCTAGTATAGAATGAATTGTAAGGTATAAAAACAACGAAGATAAAAATTTAATGATTTCTCATAAATTCTCAAATATTTATTTGAAAATCGACTAAAAATCAAAATCAAACTACCCTACCTACTTTACCCCTCAATTGATAAACTACAATTTTTGTTAATAAAATAAACGCAAACTTGAGTGAACCAGGAAAAAATCATGAGTTTTTGTGTTTAGGTTTTTCTAGTGTTCTATTAATTATCTATCAATTACACAACAGTATTAAAAATGTTATAAACATAAGAAACACGTAAACAACACTAGAAAAATAATTTGAACGAACAATAAAGAATAATTAGATATAAGTATATTTTATTTATTAGTTTTTTGTTCGTGGGAACGGCAACTGTACAGTCGATGGACCGCGTGAAATCTGATATTTTCCACCGGATCACCAAAAACCGAATTTTGTCCGGGGTCGGATCTTCCAGTGGTTCGATTGGCATTTGGATGTCAGTTCACTTATTTATGGAACATTTTAACATTTCACAACGGTAACTTTCGAGTTGTTATGTTTGTTTTAGGATAAAATGGCGACCACTGCTTTAGATGAACAATTCCTGGGCGCAGCGCTCAACTTCCGTGCAATTGATCGTTGTGACTGAGTTTGTCATCTATATAATAGTATATTATGCAACATGTGCGTAATGGTGTTTTTGGCTCGTGGGAGGTGGTAATCCCACGAGCCAAAAAACACCATTACGCACAAGTTCCATACAATATTTTATGTCATTGTGCCCGTAATCCGCAATTTAACCGAGCGAAGCGAGGTTAGAATCGCGTGATTACGGGCACCTATGGCATAAAATAAATTTAGCATTCATGTTTTTTATCTCTCACTTTATTTAAATCTCCTTGACGAATATGTGGTTCTCCCCAATTCTAGATTACATTAATGTTATCCTTTTGAGTCCTACTTAGTCTTGTTCAGCTCTATCTAACCTTATAATGATTCGATATGTTCTAATAACATCTTAGGATTGATGAGGCCAGAACTCCCTTATTCTCCGGAGATCCATGAATTGTTTTTAGCTCTGCTCCAGTCTCTTAGAACCACTTGAGGCCGGAATAGTCTGGTTCGGATTTGGTAGAACTCAGAAGATTTTGCTCGCATTCATTTAAATTCTATCGAGGGCTAAAACGGCACATGACTAGGGGTAAATAGGTTTGGAAAAGAATTGGAACAAGATCTCGTACAAACTATTGTGTCCTTTGGAGTCCTTTTCAATCCTCAAACCAAAGATTTTTTAGAGAATTCGGAAGGTCTAAATATTCGACTCCGGTCGGAAAATATTATACGTATAGACATAATAAATCGTGCGTCTATTACTGATCAATCAATAATTGGTTTAAAGCGATTCTAAAGATGGAAGAGAGTGAATGTGTACTTAAGAGTATCTAAGAAGAATTGGCAAAGTCAAGCAATCATAATTCAACTTATAAGGTATTGATTCTTAAGACCTGCCTATGCATTTATCCTATTCAACCCTTAAATAAATCTAAATCTGCAGACTTATTATATTTCTGGCAATTATGAATACTCGGCAGCCGCAGATTGCTCGGCGATCCTCCAACATATGTAATTCGATGAACGGTTGTTCGTTGTTTAAGGTAGTTATCGCGCGACTGTCAAGCTTAAAATGTTCCGCGCTCACGGCTCATTTCCTGCTACAAGATGAACCCGTGTAGGATAGAAACTTTTGCTCGAGTACAGTTCACTCCAACCGACTCACACATGATCGCGTCTACGTGTCGATCGTATTTGGGTGCCTAACTCTAACCTAAAATTGATTTTCGACACTCATTTCTCAATAACTAAACCCAGAATTAATTTCATTTCTTTTTGATGAATTGGCGGATTACTCAATGAAAATTATGCAATTGTATTTGACAATATGTTAAATTAAAAATATCACATTCCGGGATCTAAACGCATGATTGGTATTATTCCAAAGCTAATTTTTGCCACAATCTCTGAAAAAAATGAAGAAAGTGTCCAAAAAAGCGTTTACGCGATAACATCCTTAAATGCTATTCGGCCGGGGATAGGCTGCTTAGACTTGGCATGCGAAGCCTAGCCCGACGTTGGGCTGTCAGTTGGTTGTCAAGACTTGGCATGCCAAACCTAGCTTGATGTCTAGCCGTCAGTGGTTTGCAGAGACTTTTTTTTTTTTTTTTTTTATTGTTTTTAGTGCGGAATTTTAAGCCTTGACGTACCAAATCCCAGCCGGAACTTGGCCAATGCCGCGGTATCAACAACTCTTTCTAAGATCGCGAGCTGTCCGTAGAAAAACAAATGTTTTATTCGTCCATCTATAGAAGCCGTAAACATATCTCATCTTATTCCTCAATTCTTATCTCTTTTTCTGGTGTAAACTGAGATCAAATTCACATTATATTAAAGACTTCGTTCACAGTTTCTTTTCTTACAGATAACGAAGCGATCCGGAATGAACAAACACTAGGAATAATTCAGGATGAATTGCAAGAGAAGGAGAGAACACGAGCTGCGACGAAGGAGGGAAAAGTGAAATGAGCATCCGAATTAGTGAGTAGATAACAGTCCGAAGAAGTCTCTTAAAGTCTCATCCTTATACTTCTCTTTTACAACTTTTATAGTTTCCCCTGAAAGCCACTCTTTATACTTCAGGATTTGTGTATATGTGTTTCTTTTGTTTTTCTTCATCCAGAGCAAACGCTGAATTCAGACATACGAAGGATGATTTCGATTTCGCGATCGTACCTAGGCGCGAGGGAGTGGCTATGCATGTCCACAGCAGTCCAGGGGGTGGAGAGGCACGCAGAGGGTGGATTGGTGGAGATAAAAGTGAATACACGCGTACACGAGATACATAGGATGTGTGCGTGTATGGGTTTGCTGCCACCCTTCACCCACTTATGCCGGAATGGCCCGAGGGGAATTGTTGTGTGCGCGACGGCATATCGCGCAGAGGGTGGAAAATGCTTCTTGTTGACGCCGACGCTCTTCAGGCTGACGCCGACGCCGAAAGTGTCGAACCCAACCAGCCCCGAAGATACCCGTACCGGCTGGGCCATCTCGCACCCCATTTCGAATTTGTACTAAGAGCCTGGGTGATTTAAACTCATGACATTTTTCCTGTTTGGCATACGCAATGTCTTTGAAATCTTGAATTTTTGTTGTTTTTTTTCTTTCATTTTTCATTCCTTTGTCGGTGTTTCCATGGCGGGCAACCGGAGTATCTGCTCTGTATCAACATTTTAAACATCGCGGAATGAGGCCGACTGGGGAGTTCCAGAATATAGAGTGAGTAGTTTACTTTTTTGCAAACAATAAGTGGAAGTGTAATTTTTGAAAATTTGTTACAATCCGAAATTTCTGTGCGCTTTATTACTGATAAAGCAATTTGATTTTGCGGTGTTCAATGAGATTGTGATTTTTAGGACAATATGATAATCAAAATTGTAAAATATTTGGAATTTAAACGATCATTTTTGGGAATTTTTAGATCATTAAAAATTCGGTTGAAGGTAATGTTTAATTTTATTATTGAGGTTGAGAATTGAACACGAATTTAATGTTAATCATTTAGTCGTGAGTTGAAGTCCCAATTAGAACATTAAAAATTCAATTGAGATTACTCAATGTTCAATATTCAACACTCAAGAAATTTTAACATTCCAGTAGACGTTTTTGTTACTCGGGAAAAAAACTCTCGCTAACTTTCTGAAATAGTATCTGAGAACATCTCACCTATTCGTCAGGAAAATATTCTCCTCTAAAAATGAGAGACAACATTCTGTAGTTCTGTCGATCCCATAGCGGCCTGAATATCTTCAAAAGTTCATCCAATGGACAAGACTTATCTTTTTCTAATCTTATATTCTAATACTCGACCCTCAATTTCATCTTTCATTCATCAATTAGATAATTATAAAAATTATATTGTGAAGTAAAATGTAAAATATCCAATAGTAAAATGAATATATATATCGAGTTTAATTTTGTTATCGAATAGTCTACCCTTTAATCATATTACGTTTATCATTCAGAAAATTTTGTTGTGATCCAAAATTAAAATTAATTCTTTGCGGGAATCTTGACACACGTCATCATATTGCGCTAAAAATCACGAATATCGTATGCTTGTATCAAGTTATCTTTATTACAATGTTTTTCAACACGTGTGTATCCGATTTTTTATAACTTGAACGGAATTACTAGTGGAAAAAGTGAGAAAAAATGTGCGATTCCATTGCCGTATGGTGAACAGAGTCGAATTTCCGCATGCGACGGATCGATGGACCTAGCCGGGCGAATGCAAGTGGCAATTCCTGTGAAGTGTTCAATTTGTAATTTATGAAAGGATAATAAAATCGTGTCAATGATAATGAAATATCTGCGTAAGTTTTCGTCTGAAAAATCACACCGATCGCATTATTTTTCCCGATTTTTTTGCTTTTATCGTCGGCTGTAGAAGACAATACTGTTGCTGACGCAAGCGTAGCTCGTGATAACAATTCATAAGATATTTTATCGTGGTCAAGAACGATATTGACATATTTCAGGATTTAACGAAAACGACAGGGATTTTTCTCTGAATAATTCGTTTGAGAGAAAAAAATTCAGAGCGAACGGACTTTTAAGAATGGCCCAGGCGATGATGAAAGTTTAAATACAAGTCATAGCTACATATAAATTTCCACCTTTTTAATATTTTTGAATAGTTAAGGAACATTGAGAGAAAATCATTTAAAAAATGGACTGCAACAAAAAAATGCGATAAAGGAATCGAAAATAAATTTGATCTCGAACGACGATTACAAAATTTATTAAGATATGAAAAATATTTCATAATAACAAGAAGAAATATCTCGACAAATACACGATGTGATGGGAAGGTTTAGAGAGGACTAGGTTTACTACGGGAGTTGACTTTAACAACTCATATTTTTTCTCATCTTAAAATTCGGTGATTCTATCGTCAAATTGTTATTGAAATCGCATCAGTTGAATTTTTTGGTGCAATTTTGGAAAAATAGGTGCTTCGATTTTCTGAGAATATCGAATGACGTTAACAAGCAATTCTGATTTCGTAGGTACTAATTCTGATTCGGAACAATTTGGTTATTGAAATGTAACGCGATCATAACCGAAGCAAATGATTGATTTATCGTGTCAATATAAGCTGCCGGCGGAATGCATGTTCAATTCATGAGAAAAATTGCATTGCATGAGAACAAAAAGTATTTAAGCGGGGGATTAATATTCTTAATATTCGTAGAAAATTAGTATATTTCGTAACAAGTGAAAAAAAAACACGTTTTTCACGAGTTACCAACAAAACTTTTCATCTCAATGTGGCGAAATAGTATATTTAGTAACAAGTGAAAAAAAATGATTTTTGGCGGGGGACTCGCCTTCGGCTCGTGATATAATCCCACGAGTCAAAAACCACTTTTTTCACGAGTTACGAACAATATTTTTCATCTCCGCTTCGCGTCGAGTGACTAAAAAGTTACTTTTCCGACACAGCGTGATGAAAAGTGAATTTTTCGACACACTGTCCTGGAATCATATTTTTCGATAAAAGTGAAAAAAAGTAGTTTTTAATGAGGGTAAGGGTTGAAACCCAAGCCAAACGCAACGGTTGTAATCACACAAGTTGGAAACTGCTTTTGTTCATGTGTGTTGAACAATATTTTACGACAGTAATGAAAAAAGAACACATGTTTTCCCGCTCCACTCGACAATAGTGAAAAAAGAGCACTTTTTTTCACTCGCGTCATAAAATTTCGTTCGTAACACGTGCAAAAATGTTTTTTGGTTCCTGGCATTATATTACTCGCCTTCGGCTTGTGATATAACTCTCCCACTCGCCGAAAAACATTTTTTTGCACCTGTTACGAAATATACTATATCATCACGCTCTAACAAAAACTGAACTTTTCGGCACTTTGTGATGGAAAATTTTGTTTGTAACACGTGCAAAAAATGTTTCTTGCCTCGTGGGATTATATTACCCGTCTTCGGCTCGTGATATAACCCTCCCGCTCGCCAAAACCAACTTTTTTGTCCTTGTTACGAAATATACTATTATCTAAGATAGTAATTTTCAGGTTATTCAGTTCCAGTTCCAAACTTTATAGTTTTCTTTTTCGATGTTGTTATTTCATGTTGTTTCGATTCAATGAGATTACACTACGATTATGATCAAACTTTAAATGGTTCGACCGTACCATTCTACCCGGCGCTGGGGCTTGAACTTGAAAACTTTCGCACGGGAAACACCGAATTTACTCACTACGGCAAGTCGCTGGACAAAGAACTTTCTGGCCACGTCGAGCAGAAAAATAGTATGCCGACCTTGACTAATAAAAAAACCTCAGATCGCTTGTTTGTCAACCTCGACTTCGCCTCGTTCAACAATTTCATGTGATCTGAGGCGTGTTTTTTACCGGCCGAGGTATGTAATATACTATTGCAGTTATGGTGAACGATTTGATTATTATGACACATATAATTCACACAAAAGACCTGTCATTATTTTCCAAATCTAAAATTTATTGAGTTCAAAGAGTCTAAAATAATTCCGAATGTTAATAATGGTTGTCGAAGATCAATAAAAGCAGTTGTTGAATAATAATTTTATTATTCATGATAATTCTCATGCTTATAATTTAATCTCGATCGCTTGGACTGATGATTGGATTGGAGAAATACGTTTTAGACTAGTAGATTTGTTTCCAGCAAGAGTCAATATATTTTCTTCTATTAAGAATATTAAAGGTATATCGGAAAAATCATATTTTTGCCGGAAAATTGTGTTTTGTTACGGCGCAAAGAAAATAATTATTTTGTCAAACAAACTGGAATTTTTTGGTGAAAAGAATCCAAATTCTGATGAAAGTGACGATTGAATGGTCAAAGAATTCATTCAAGTCATTGCACATGGTGAAATATTTATAAATCTATCGATAGGTTCTTGAACTCCTAGAAAAATAAACGTCGATGGGGAAAAAATTAATGCGGAAATCTAGGCCCTCATTTTTCTATTCTCTCAATGTAATATTTTTCAAATATGTTTATAATAGGTCTTTTCGTCAAATTTTCATTTTTTTACTGAACCTGATTTTAATCGTAATTAATGCCACGCATGATTTTAATCGGCTGACTGGATCAAGGAGCTTCCCAACTAGTTAATAAAAATGACAATTGAGGGGTCTTCTTCTTCCTTGATTGCAGATTCTTTTGTCCTCGAGGAATGACAAATATTACGAAATTCAGATGAGACTCGGATTTATTTTTTCCGAAAACAATTCTGCTCTCAATTTGTTTACCTAAATATTATAAAGGTCGTTTTTATTAGAGGTCGTTGGAAATATTTTGATAGCAGTCCTCAATTCCAAATTTTTACTCTATTATTCCTTCTGGTTTTTTATCTAAAAAGTGTTTTTTTTATCTAAAAAGTATCTCATAGCAAAATAGAATTCTATTAATTTCTTCTATAGATTTTATTCTATGAAACATTTTTATGGACACCCATATATTAATTGAAAAATCAATGCAAATCACACAGAGAAGTAAACAGGTACTGAGAATTTTAAACCTGTTGTTTTATCCGATAATTGAAGCAATATCCCATTTACAAACCAAACAAGTTAACATTGCTCATGAATATGATACTTCATAACAAGTTTTAATTGGCAATAGTCCATTGTGACTGAAAATTATGATAACTATAAATGACAGTTTTATCTGAAGAAAGAAGACAGTATTTCCCATACGATATTTCCCATACCAAACTTGAAAATCATTACAGAAAAATCTCATTAGGATATGGATCGACTTTTTTCAATCGTTTATAGCTGAGTAATCTTATCTCTATTATAAAATTTAATAAAAAATCTTAACCAATCCATTTATAGAATCAATCAGAATTCTATGAATTTTAAATTTTTATGGAATTTTTTTCAATTAAAATCGTTGGAGGAAAATTTTGTTTTTTCATTTGAATTCGTTAATGCACAACAAAATCAAATCCAGCGGAAAATTACCGGAAATTAGAAAAGATTTACTCAATAGTTTTAATAGAAAAATTCTATGGAAATTGAAAATTCACAAAAATTTTACTATGGAAAGTGAAGTGGTAAAATCGTTAAAGTTAACGTTGAAAAATTGCGATATCCGGCTTCAATTCCTTAATGCTTATTAAAATTTAACAAATTGTCAAGATTAACTTGAACCATATTACAATTGCGCTCCCGAATTGTAACCTCGCCTACGAGTCTTCGGGGAAATAAATAATATATCACATGGTAACAATAGTATATTTCGTAACGAGTTAAAAACCATTTTTTCATCACGCTGTGCCGGAAAAGTAACTTTTCAGTCACTCTCCGCTTGGCGTCGAGTGACTGAAAAGTACTTTTTCGACAGATTGAGATGAAAAATTATGTTCGTAAATCGTGAAAAAAGTGGTTTAGACTCGTTGGATTATATCACTCGCCTTCGGCTCGTAATATAAACCTCCCGCTCGCCAAAAACCATTTTTTTTCACTTGTTACGAAATATACTATTATGTCATTGTGGCCGTAATCCGCGATTCAGCCGAGGGAAGCGAGGTTAGAATCGCGCGATTACGGGCACCTATCGCATAAAGTACTTTTTCGAAACATTGGGATGAAAAATTATGTTCGTAACTCGTGAAATAAACCTCCCACTCGCCAAAAACCATTTTTTTTCACTTGTTACGAAATATACTATTTTCACGTGTTACGAACAAAATTTGATCATCACAGCGTGACGAAAAAGTAATAAATAACAGTACATAATTTCCAAAAAAATTTGACTGTATTTTGCCGGTCGAGCATAATTAAAAACAATGGAATTTTGAAGTCGCTCTGGAGCAAGATTAGTCAACTAGTGAATAAAAATTTTGAGAATGTCATGCTGCGAAGTTTAAAAATATTTTCATCACGCTGTGTCGGAAAAATAACTTTCTCGACACATTGAGATGAAATAGTATATTTCGTAACAAGTGAAAAAAAAATGGTTTTTGACTGGTGGGATTATATCACTCGCCTTCGGCTCGTCATATAAACCTCCCACTCGCCAAAAACCATTTTTTTTTCCCTTGTTACGAAATATACTATTTTGTATACAGACTAGTCCGAATAGTATATTTCATCATTATGCCTACGATAATCTGCTTCGCATAAAGCTTCATATTTTAGTTGTCATTTTTTATTATTTTCCCAGAAATTTTACTCTACCGTCGATATATCCAGAGGTCATTTGGTTACGGAAAAAATTCCCTTCTGATGGATTTATTTGTCTCCCGTAATAAAACCGCAATTCCTTCGATATTCGGCATTATTTTCATTGGAAACTGAATAGTAGATTCAGTGGGAATGAATTTTCGTCGCGGGAATTCACCTCACGGTAGTCCGATATCATTATCAAGCCAAAAGTAGTAAAATAAAAATAAGTTGAGTGCCTCGCACCATAAAATTTATCCTGCTTCTGTATTTAGATATTTATCAACTAATATGTAGTCCCCAATACGGGCACCAGCTCAGGGCGAGTCCACATAAAAAAAAATAAAAAAGAAAACAAACCGAAAAAAAAGGGAGTGAAATCGACTGCATTTGTGCCTCCCAGATTTCACTTTTTTTAGAGACATCGAGATTCCTGAGGAGATATTTTTTCAAAAATTCTTTTGTCAAAAATACAGAAATAAAAATGTGCCACGTTTTTAGTAGATCACCGGGAGTTAAATTTCAAGGCCTTAACCCAGATTTCTACTTTTAGGGCTAATATTCCTTTACCACTTTATTACCGACGGCCAATTTGTTCCAGTGCGGGACAATATTTCCGGCAACATCTTGACCGCAGAGCCCCATTGTATCTCTCACCTTAAAATTTTCCCTATGCCAGAGGAAAACCAAGGAAACGACGGACTGATGATGCAGAAAAAAAATAGGAGCCTAGAAGTGCGGAAACGATTTGCCGCAACCAAAAGTACTAATTCTCAGACCATGTCTCGACCGCAGACGTCTCGAGTCGAGACGAACATGTGTCTGACCGTTTTTCGTGTGTCCGGATTCTTAAAATACGTTTCGAAAATTTTATTTATATGATAAATTGGAGGAAATAAGTATTTTAACCGTTTTTAAATCAAGTGATTATACAAAATTATTATTTCTTTATTATATCACGTACGAAACGTTTTAATGACAATCCTTGCGAATTCGTGGCCAAATTTTACTCGAATCCTATCAGATTTTTGGTAAATTTTGCATTTCTGGTTACCCTTTTCTGAGATTTTTTTTTTCTATTAAAATTTGTGCCCAATAATTTTAGCAAAAAAATTGCCATTAAAAATAAATACAATAAAAATTAGAAAACTATAGAATAACCAATAAAATTTTCGAAAAAACATCGAATTATCTAGCGAACTCGCTCGGGTTTCTATTGAATTGTTTTTCATGCGTGATTAAATAATTTTTTTTTACGAGATATCAGAAAGACTCCATTAAAAGGGGTAATGATAATCGGATAATGAAATATTAATGGGGAGAATTAAATAAACACGATAAGAAATAGTATGGGGGTGCGAGTGCAGTGTAAGAGTGAAAGTGATAATTAGTAGAAGTGTCATTGCGTTAATTAGCAGGTGGGAAGGTTCTGCTGGCATTCATTTCTGTCGTATCTCATTTTTCGCCTCTATACGTTTCTGGCGGTTGAATTCATAGCGGATATCCATATACAACTTATTTTCTTGGACGAGACACGTGAGTAACGGTAACGAACAGGTTGTACCGCACGCGTGTTAATTAAATGATTACACAAAGGGAAAAAAGTAGGGACAGTCGGTACACCGAGTTTTGTCTCCGTCAAAATTTACCTAGGCCGGATAGAGGAAACTCAGCAGACGTTTTGTTTGAAGTCGTCGAGTCAGTTGAAAGTTTCAGCATTTCACCAATACTATTCTCAGAAGTGCTTCGGAAATAATTTTTTCATCATGATTTCCATGAGTTGTATTTCACGTAATGAGTACAGTGAATTGTGAATAGTGGGAAATTTTTAAATAGTAAAAATCAGGAGAGTACTTGCGGGGAAATTATTTATGGAAATTCTCAGTGGTTTTTCTATGAAGTTCTATTTAATTTGTGATGGATTCTAAATTTTTTTGTATTTTAGCGTTTGAAAATCCCATCGATTTGCAGAAAAAATAAAAATTGTGGTGGAGAATTTATGGAAAAATATCAGTAGAATCAGTTGAATTTTGAATAAAAAAATTTTAATATTTTACTAGAAGTCAATAGAATATCGAGTTTTTAGAATTTTTTCAATACCATTTTTGAAAGAGCGTCAGAGTGCTAATTTTCGAAAAAAATCGATGAAATTTCTAATATAATTCAGAATATCTACTAAATTATATTAAAAAAAATTATGTTTCAATGCAATTTTATAAAATAAATTGTTAAATCAAAGTTTTTAATGAGAATATGATTTAAAATTTAGTAAAGATGACTTGAAAAATTTATACCGAAGAATTTCTACAGAAAATATATCAATGAAAAATTGGAATACAAATCGCAAAATATAGTTATTTTTTCAATTAAATTTTTTTTCTTACAAATAGAGATATGAAATTGTTGAAAAACGGGTCAATTATCATCGCCTTCGACGGGGTAATTTGGGTTGAATTAATTCGAATATGTGATATGTGTATTTATCGTTTGAAATTAGTGTTATCAGCAAGTGTACTAGTTAATACAGTGTATTTACAAATATTTGTCATCATTAGATATCGTCATGTCTGAAGTGATGAGTCTACAAGTCATCACTTGTCTTGTTCGCACGGTAAAGGTTTGTCCTGTAACTAACATTTTTCTTATTATGCGGGTGTACAGTATTTTTTAGCATCTCATTTAGATAAATTATAAAGACTTGGTTCGGATTGTACTTCATTAGCCAGCTAATCTTGTTAAATGTTATGGTGCTTTCAACTTAATGACAAAGGAAATGTTAGTAGTGGCAATTGGATTAGGCTTGGAGGCAATGGGGAGAAATCCGCTAACACGTCGAGCAAAAAAATTACTCACTGCGGGTTTAATACATTGACGGAAAAACCATTCGGCGTCTCGTTGGTTATTTAAGGTAGCTTTTCCAAGCTTCCTAGAAGAATTAAACATTCTAAAATTTATAACGACTGATTCTCGGTCGCCGTTATCATGGATTACTCGTTCTCGATATTATGAGAGAATAAAATACTTTTTTGAATGGAGATGAGAAATGGCCGACTTTAGGCCAGGAGTCCGCCGGCGTTGGTCAGTCTCTACCACTCAGGGCCTCTTGATACTCAAAAATATTCTCTTCTCAATTCCTAAAATTATGAAACCTCTAGATACATAATTTCATTCTCGGAGTGAGAAAAAAGTAGCTCCACAGTATGAGATGTTTTCATTTTGAGAGAATTTCTAAGCGCGTTTTAATCGAAATTTTTAGTTTTTTATCTTTTCAATATAGAGAAGTTTCTGTAGGGACTCCGAAAATAAAAAACGGCGGATTAGTAATATTTTCACGTTTTAGGACATCTAGAGACTTTCTGAAATAATTTTGGAGAGATGTTTGTATGTGTGTGTGTGTGAACAAAATTTTGATTTTTCTCGAACCAATGATTCGACTCAAATTTTTCGGATGGCAATCGGTGCGTCTTGATGAAACTTAGACCGTATTAAATTTTTGTCATGATCGTCTCTGCGGTATTACGGTTGTGTCGCGAAAACTACCTAAAGAAACGTTTCTTTCGTTTGTTTATTAAAAAATCACTAGTAAATTTAACTGTGTTCAATTCATTTTTTTTTCATGGAAACTTACACTTGTTTAGAATGAAACAGTGTTTTAGTAGTTATTCGCTCAAACTAATACTTATCCCGCTATATTTTTTTCAAAATCACTCATTTGTTCCACCTTGGAAATTTCAATTGCCCATAACTTGCAAAAAAAATTTTTTTTTTTAAGTGATTTTCTACGGAATGCTAGCTAACAGTTGGAAGCATACTCAAATTTTCTCCAAATTTGAAAAAAAGTCCTTTTTTCTATTGAAATAGCGTGGAACGCCCCTCATATCTCATTAACAAATTTTGGAATTTTTATATTTTGTATTTTCTGAATTATTGTAATTATTCCGATGATCCGACTCAAATTTTTCGGATGGCAATCGGTGCGTCTTTATAAAACTTAGACCGTATTGAATTTGGGTCATGATCGTCGCTGCGGTATTGCGGTTTTGTCGCGAAAACTACCTAAGGAAACGTTGAAAATTGTTTTTTTTTACTAATTCAACCACATCTCATTAACAAATGATGGAAATTCTTTTCTTCCAATTTCAATAAATGAAGTTTCGTACCACTTTAATCTTTCTCCGAAATGGACTGATCAGTTACCGAGACACTTTTTGAATTTTTATATTTTATATTTTCTGAATTATTGTAGTTATTCCGATTTTATTGGAAAAAGGAGTTAGTCTGTTAGTTTTGATGATTAGTTTGATCCACCAAAGGTCATATACATATTCGGAGGCTTAAGGATGTTCCGGCGAGATCGAGACAATTATAAAAATGCAGCCAATTCTATGGAACTTTGTTAGCAAGTTAATGAATCAAGTAAGAAACGATGTGCGCAATTTCAGATAGCCTAGACACGAGGTAACAACATAAATAAATCCGAAAGTTACTACTCATACATGAGATCAAATAGAGTATCGGTAAATTTAGCTGCTATTCTACATTATCGACTAGTCGATAATGAAGGAAAAATGGAAAAATTGTCCTTGCCCTATTCAACCTCACGTATGAGTAGCAACTTTGGGTTTTACTTTTGTTATTACTCTGTATCTAGGCTATCTGAAATTTTGCGTATCATTTCTTAATACACAAATTACTATTTAAAAAAAAAATCCTAAAATTCGCTGCATTCTTTAAATTTCTTCCATCTCACCGGAACATCCTTAAGCGTCAACGCGCCTGCCATGAGAGCGAGCGACCAACAGCCCAGAGACAACACCACTTGTTTTTCAACAAGCGTCTATCTACTAGGCCGTTGACTTAGGCGTCTACCTATTGATAGATTTACCTAAAATCTTCTTTCGCCGCCAGTGTCCACCTCGACCTGTCGCTTAGGAATTCCGGAGCTACGTCTTACGGACAAAAAATGAGCGCCGATCGCAAAGGGCTCGTCTACTAACGTTTCAGGATCGGCATGAAGCGTTTTGACGTGGTGTTTAATAGATCGTAAAGTTGTATTTGAGTGTCTCGATAAATATAACAACGACTCGAGGTCGCCGTAGGTTACCAGTGTATTGCTCCTTCGATGGATACTGTGCTTCCCTATGCAATAAGACGTTCAAGATACTGACGTTTGTGACCTCAGGTGATTACCTACTTTAATATCTGAAACAAATCATTGTTAGGAATGTTGGGAATTGTTGAATTGATGCTCATTGCTTCCACTTCCCTTGTTCCTGAAGAAATGGCAATTAGAACGGAGGGCATCAAGGAATGGTACATTTACGTTACGAGGGGGGGGGGGGGGGGGGGGGGGGGGTTTTTGGGTTTGGCGGGGGTTTTTTCCCAACGCGAGAAGGGGGGGATAAAAACC
>JAPYZN010001497.1:0-26950 GCA_030522865.1 Psyttalia lounsburyi | reverse complement strand
TCACCAGGAGAGTCTGTACATGGAGTACAGCTCCTGGGGTACAATGCGACATGGTTGGAGAGGAAGACGGCCCATGATACCGCAATTAGGGGGGGGGGAATAAAAACCCGAATAGGGTATACTTGGAAAGAAATAAATAAATAAATAGTAAAGGAAGAAAAATACAGTGGAAAAATCGGTAAAATTATAATCGATGAATTTGTATAGAACATATTTCTATAGAAAAGCTCGTATAGAAAGATGATTTTTTAAATTTTATTTCATTATAAGAAAGTTTCGATTAGAAATTTTCCACTTTAAAAAAGCTAGTACAATTGGAATTCTGGAATAGAATTCAAAGACTAACGGAATTTTTAATCGAATATTCTGGGCTTCAATTATATTTGTTGTGAATTTTGAATCGATTTCATTGCAAAATTCAACAATTTAGCTGCGCTTCCTTCAATAAAAATATTCTATTGAAGAAAGACAATAGTATAAGGTGTCTATGTAAGTTATTCAGTGCAAATGTTGCCTACAGAAATGTTTCCCAAAATTTGCATCAAAGTTCGCAGATTAAGAAGAAAAAATACCGCGGAAAATCTTGTAAAATTATCGTCTGGGAAATCTTATAGAAAATATTAAATCGAATGTTATCGATTGATTGTTATTGATAAAATAGTTTCTAATAGACATTTCCCAATATTTCCAATTGAATTCCTTAAATTTTTTTGCGATTTTTTTCATGCGTAAAACGACAAGAATGCATGCACAAATCAAATAAAAACAGGCATGAAAGTATTATTTTCGCAGAATCTCCACATAAATTTGATTAGAATGTTGTGTTGTCATGGTATGAGTAGAATTCTTCATCACTAAAAATAATTGAAAATTTTCTTCTCTTTCCATTAATTCCCGTTATAAATTTTCATTTTATTCATCTAGATAAATCGATAATTTTTATTCATGTGATTTATCCCAACAGGAGTCTATTGCAGTACATTGATGAGGAGTTGTTGCTAAGGTATTGGCAGGTAACCTTTTCCCTTGCACCTTGCACATTGGCTTCTCTAATTCATAAGACCCATCAGCATTTCATTGAAAGATAAACACATCGCATTAACAAAAATTAAATCATTCATAAAAATCAGTCACATCTCAACTATCTGTCGCCATTCTTCGTTGATATCTGTTGTTTTCGCTTGCATTGAGCGCATGTCCACTCGAGTTTTTTTGAAAATCAAATAGTTTGATTTTGTGAAGAGCATCAGTTAGTTAATTAATATTAATAAATGAACAAACTCGTTGAGGTGATGGGTAAATTAAAGAAGCGTCCATTGGATTTTTTGCGCTGAATTATTCTGATGAAAGAAATATAATTAATTAGCTAATAATTTCGGCTGCTAGGCGATGACAATGACAAATAAACCTCTGGTTAATTACAATGTTAAAAATCGTTAGTACGTTTGTCATTTGAGTTTTATGTGTGCAGGGGAAATGCAATGTCGATGATCGATGGGCATTGCGACCAGCTTTACTCCCTGCAGTAAGTACTCGTTGCACTCAATCATTTGATCATTTCACGTGGGATAAAATTTTGATGAAAAACCCAGCGCTTTCTCAGGGAAATTCTACAGCTTTTATGCGTGTTTTTTTCCAATGGTATGATCGAAAATATTCTGTCTGTGAGACAAAAAATTTCTCACTTCAGCATAACTTTTAACATGAAATGCTACCCCCACCACCTCCATTTTGCGTATGGAAGCGTTACCCCCACTCCTTCGTTTGATGTTAAAAGTTATGCTGACTAAACTATAGTTGAGAAATCGAGGGATTTGAAAATTGCAGCTTTTAATTTGTTCAATGACAAGAGAGTTACCTGTGATAGTGATGGAATAGAAATACAGATTTAAGGGTGAGTTTAATGAGATAATTACTTTAAAACCTTAAGACTGTATATCTCGCATTCGGACCAACTGCATTGTAAAACAAAGTCATAATTGTAATTTTCCCAAATCTTATTGTGATATTTTTCAATTTTTTGCCTCTCAATTTTAAAAATTTTATCGGCTGTCGAAGTATAAAGCTTGTTAAGCTGTGGCGTACAATTTAATGTTTCAATTGGAAAAAGCAAAAACGTCATATTTACAAACTTACGTTAACTTTGTGTGATGGCTTGAGTATTTCGTATTTTCGTTATTTCGTTACAACAATTTCATTTAGGACATATGCAATGTTTTTGTATAAGAAAATGCATAGCCCCGGATATCATCAGAAAAAAATTCAAGTTATCGATGGAAAATGAACAAACATTAAATTGGAATGAAAACTCGAAGTGAAGTTTTTTCTTCTTCATTTTTATGCACGCAATGTGGATGAAATGGACGCTTGAAAGATAAATAATTTTAGCACCGGATATCTCTCAAAAAAATAATAATGTTTGAACAAAAAAATAACCTCGAACAACAATTATTCCAATACTCTCGTAATTTATTTTCTTTTAATTTTGGAGGCTTAGAAAGGGCAGACGTTAGTCAAGATGATGAATTTATGTTCTATTTTTCAAATTTTTTACAAAGATTACTCCACGAAATAATTTTCATAAATTTTCGGCTATTCTAAATAATGCTTAGTTAAAAAAAGAAATCACGTGAGTAATGAAGTAAAACTTGTATATATATTTTTTTTATCGGAGCATTATCATTTAGTGGGAAGATATCCCATGTTAAAAATATTTATTTCCTAAATTTCCATGTTCTAAGCATAAAAGTTATGGAGAAAAAAAATTCACAAGGTTTCATTTTAGTTTTCATGATATCCATTTTCTCATAGAAAAACTTTGCATATACCGTCAATGCGCCCGTTAGTGCCACTGTCCTCGTATCTGCCACCTTGAGCCGTTTTTAATGAATATCACTGAGGAATTTATGAAGAAGTATAGGCAAATAGCCCAAGTGCCAGCAGTACTTTATATACTGCAACTCAGAGTAAAAACAATCGCACTCCAATAATCAGAAATATCTTTAACTAAATGATAAATGATAAAGTGTCTGCGGTGCACTTACTAAAACAGACCTCTATTCCCCATGCTCCCATTTATGCCACACGTATTTGATAGCAATCAAACCTAGCACAATTTTTAATAGTATTTTCTTAGTATAATGATAATTCTAATGATGATTCAATATCTTTCTGATTGTTGTTATTCACTGATATTCTGTTAAATTTGCTTTTCACACGTGGCATTAACTGGACCCGAAGCTTGGCATTAACTAGAACTGCGCGTCTTGCAAGTGGCAGAAACTGACGCCAACCAAAATTTTGCTAATTTTTTTTTTCCTGGCCTCACGTATACCCTTTCGGGCTTTTACGTATTTACCCTTCCCACCCCCCCAACCCCGCTGTACCGCATTCGCCAAGGACCAAGGAAAAACCTCACCCTGAGGGGAAAACCTTGCCCAGGTACAGTCGTCCCTTTTTGGAGACTACAGCTCGGCAGTGAATCGTGAGATCAGAGTGCTACAAATTTTTACAAATTTTGACTGCCGGTGACGGGAAGCGAACCTGGGTCATCGGCTTGCCAGTCTAGCACTCTAACCGCACGGCCACTACCGTCGGCCAAATTTTGGTTAATTAATTAATATTAATTCTATTAGCCATTTATTTCAAGCAATGAAACTCCCAAATGTTCAAAAACACTGTAAACTGACTACTCAGTAGGTTAAATTTACCGATCGTTACAAAAATGTATACATTGACCCCTCGGAAAGACTCGCAAAGGCTCTTTGTGGTATTAACGGGGACATTGTCGATATCCTAAACAGAACTTTTGTAACGAAAAGTTCGAATAGTCACGAGGAATTTACATTGGCTTTTAAAAGTGACTCTTTTTATTTTTCCAATTGAACTATTCAAATGTCCGATACAGACTGACAAACTTTTATGTTTTCACCACGGGTAATATTTGTAGTTTTGGAGGGCGAAAAAATTTAAAAAATGTCAGGAACAAATTCCAGAAACTTATAATTGTGACTTGTTCTTTTTTTCAATACGGCCGTTTCGGAGCGAGATATGGACCGCTAATAATAATAATTTATTCAGTATGTATACCCTTTCGGGCTTTTACATTTTGTTCCCCCCCAGTCCCCCGTACAAACTTGTTAACACTTTTTAATAATAACGTGATATAAAATTCTTCCTTATTCTACCCTTTGGCGTAGCTAAATCCTTAGTCATACAGTGACATGCGATGGACCGCTAATATTTTCCACGAGTTACTATTCCATTACGCACCTTTGGATATAGATTTCTATGTAATTGATCTCTATTACAGCTAATTCTCTTCTCATTGAATGAATCAAAAGTAAAATTATCAAACTAAACAATTCTTTCAACAGATATAACCTGTTGAACATTTTATTCTGCTTCGGGATCATATTTTGTTGAGATCTTTTGTATAGAATTTCATCAGCTCCAACGTTCCAAGTTCTTTTGCTCTATTATTATTTTTTTAATCAAAAAAAGAAAAATAAGACGAGAAATCTTATGAAATTCTTATTAAGGAATTGCTGTAGACCAGGTTTCAATAGACAAAGTTGTACGGAAAGACTATCTTAATAATTTGAAAAAATTTCAACATGGCTTTCTATATAAATAATTTTGTTGCAATTTTTTTTACAAAATTTGTTAAAATTCTGAAACATGAATTTCCCAAGTTTTGTGTCTTGAACAATAGGGACATTTCCATACAAAAATGAAAATCGGTTGACTTTTTTCTGTGGAATATTTGTTAATAAACGGAAACGACAAAGTCCTATAATCATCCACAACACTGGCCCCAAAAACAAATAAATTTTTTCATAGAATTTTTATACAGTTCGAACAGATAATCAATTTTTTAAAAGTTCTGTTTATTCTTTGCGCTATTCCTATTTAAAATTATGCAACTTCTCCGTGCCTTTTTAAATCGATATTTGTTTATCGAAAAATGTTTATAGACGTCAACTTCTCCATATCATTATTCAACTGGGATTTTACCTACAAGAATTTTTCAATTCTTTTTAGACTGTCCCGTCAAAAAAATATTTTGAAAAAGCTTTGAATTTTATCCCCAAAAATTTCTACAGAAAAATAAAAATTTACAGGATTTTTTCTGTGGTATTCTCCGTTTGTATAATCGCCTATGGAAATAGCACACAAAATTGATCAATTTTTTAATAAAATTCTCATAATACCTTAAGAAAATTCGTATAGAGTTTCATCGGAACTTCAACAAAATTTCTTAGAGCATGCGCCAGGTATTTCGGTGAAATTTTTTCATGCGTCTCTTTTGAATTTATTCTGCCCATTCATCGATTTTAATAAACACTGTGATACTAATGAATTTGAAGTGCTCGTTTTGCTGAGTATTTTAACGCTCAACATCGATGATTAATAGTACTTATGTTCTCGTTATGGAGTTAAGGGCATTTGAGGCGAAAGTCCTGATGATTTAATTGGACATTCCTTTCAGGGCGACTTTGCCATTGGGGGAAACGTCCAACGAGGGCGAGCTGCATCATGGTTATTATGGCAACTTGGGAGGTAAGATTTGACTTTATTCATTATATATTTTAGTAGCAGTAAAGAATTGGCTAAAAAAATTATCCTAGCTGAGAGGTTTTTTCAATCGAAATATTTAATGGAAAATATTACGCAGTGAAAAATAATAAATTGCACTTTGATTTTATTCAGTTTATTGTATTGAGATATTTTCTATAGAAATCTCTTGGTTTATATCAGATGATTCATTTCTCGAGTTCAGGTGGTTTCTCATTATCAGCCATGGTCTGCAAAGTGGCAAGTATTCGGGAAAAAGTGATTTTTTAAATCTGGGAGATGAAGACATTATGTGTGTATCAATGAGAGTTTCAATTCATTAAGCAAAATTTATTATTTAAAAGTTCATGAATTTTTAAATTTTTAACGCAACAGGCGATTGGGCGCTTCGCGCCTCTTGCTAGTTCTTAACACAATTTATTCGAGGAAGAATAAAGAATGAATCTCTCGAAGCAAGTCACCGCCCGAGTGCCTTTACGGTAGCAATTCAATTTTCTTTTGCTCAACTGAGAAATTATTTACTACAATAGTTGCCAATAATGTTCTGAATTGATTATTTCCACATTATAATCGATTGTAACTAAATGGAAGAGTAGCTTCACTGAAAAAAAAATTAATTCTGACAATTAAATCCGTTTCAAAGAAACCAATGTAGCCCTCTAGAAGAAAATATCTCAATGGATAAATTTGTATAGAATTTATGAGGGGTTTTGGAGCGATGATATTCAAAGGGAAAGAGCCAGTGTTGGGGAGTTGTTGGTGACTGGTCGCATGCGAGCGCATGTTTTTGAACGATTTTGTTTTATAAGTTATTTTTTTATTTTTTTAATCACTCGGGTTTTAGATGAGTGAGTAACAACCACAGAAATCGACAATTATTTTTGTAATTAATAAGTTGATCAATCTGAAACACATTCTAATGTCACAATAACAGTTGGTGGAAAGGGAAATTTGGATTTGCCTTGGAATTAAGATTGCAGTGCAATTGATTTTCAATTAGCTCGATTTTGAGTAAGGATAATGAAATTAATTTTAATTTGTACTCTACGTAGTCCCCCAAGACTGGACGGTATGCTAATGAATTTATCAGGATTTATTGAAAATATATGGACGTTCAACGTAGGTGCACAAATTCTCGTATCGTAATGGGAAAAATTTCAATTACTTTATTTCATTAACAGTTTAATCAAAATTTTACAATTAATATTAGATGTTATGCGAAAAATGTAAGTTTTCACATTCCAATATCACTGGTTATCGAAACGCAGAATATTCAATCGTTATTATTTGTTAATAACAAATTTTGAATGTTCATACTCAATTATTCTTTGATGCGTGATTGATATAATTGAAACTTCCATTCATCTACAATTCAATAGAACTACGCTTTTTGTTATTATAAAAAAAATAAAATTTAGTTTGAGGTTTTCGTATGGCTCAAGTTTTTTAGATTTTTATAATTTGATTAAAAATTGTCTGAATTCGATTAATGATTTTCAACTCGAACTTTTGCAAAGTCTGAAGTTAAGATTTCCTAGTTCTAAAATTAAGCTTTTTTAAATTTCAATTTCAATGCTAAAAAATCTCGCCAAAATGTTCAGAATTCTAAACTAGAAACCTATTGAGAGAACAAATAACCATTTTCGAGACGAAAATCAATCTAACAAATCTTCATCTAATCCACTTAAAAGTCTCAACTCTTAAACTCAAACATAATTCACTCTTGAAATCTCAAAATAAGGATTATTTTTTGAAGTTTCTCACTCAGTTAAATAGCGTAATGTCTGTCAATAACTTTAGCACTGATCTCTAAATATAACTTTAATAATTTTCCAAGATACATAAATTACCACACGTTTTTTATAATTGAATAATTTCGGATAAGAGAATTAAATGTGGGAGTAGTGTAAACGGTAGATTGGGTGTAATAGGGTCACAAGCAAGTCCCAGGCGTCACAGCTCTGTGGACGAGCTGTATGGTCTTGTGAGCGGTACATTGTCACTGTCATCTGTCAATGGACAACGCCAGCGTTCGTTATCCGACAGTGGGCCTAGGGATGATTCAACAAGGTGTAATGGTAGGAGCACGTTGAATATCGATGCATGCTCTCACTCATTAATTATCAATTTTACTTTCAATAGGATTTTATTTAGTCGAGATGTGACCATTTTCTTATAGTTGATTATTTTTTACCAGTTATTAGCGGTTTGGTTGATAATTGTTGTTGAAGTTGATGTTGTATTTGACGCTGAAGAGAGTGAATTGAGAAAAAATTTTTGCCTCATCAGGTGAGAAGGAAGAGTCGGGGGATGGAGAGAACCAAAGCATGGAGCCTGATTTATTATCGGATACACCACCTGTTCCACCCAGAAGAAGGGATCGAAAGAGACATACACCTCCACGACCTACGAGTAACGGTCTACCTCCAACGCCTAAAGTACACATGGGAGCATGTTTTTCTAAAGTGAGTTGGTATTTATAATTTAATAATTTTCGCTATAGAATCTTTTCAATACTAACAAAAAGTTCAACAGAATTTACCATCGATTTCGTTAGATTTTTCTCTCAAATTCTTTCATTGATGAGTTTCTAGAGTTGTCAATTGGTTACTCTTACGAATGAATTTGGTAGAGAAAATTTACAAATTTACTTAAAATTCTACTAGATTTCGATAGCCTTTCCGATTAATTATTCATGTCATTTTATTGGAAAATTTCTGAGTGTGTCTGTTTTTGGCAATTTTCCAATGGAATTTTCAGTAAAAAATAGTTTGTAATTCAAATGAATAGAATTCCAATTGTTCATACAACTCCACTCTGCCTTCTTGAACTATTGTTGACTAAACCTAGTTCATTATTCTCTCTTAATTAATTGATCTATTGATTAATTGCCCTCAGGTATTCAATGGATGTCCCCTCAGAATACATTGTACAGCCAGTTGGATCCATCCAGATACGAGGGATCAGCATCTTCTGATTGCAGCTGAAGAGGGAATTTATAATCTGAATCTCAATGAGATTCACGAGACCGCGATTGACCAGTTGTATCCTAGACGAACGATATGGATGTACGTTATCAAAGATGTTCTCATGTCTTTATCAGGTAAATAGATGCAGCAAAATTATTAATCGTTCATTTATATATTTAATTGTTTTAAACCACTCTTGCAACTTTAGCAAATTTTCTTTGAAAATGTATTCAAATTCTACTAAAACAATCTCTTCATTTTTTACTCCAAAAAACCACGAGATTTATTATAAAATTCCAGAAGAAATTCAATTTTCTTATGATATTAAACTGATGAAACAAAGTTAAGAATTAATATCATTCATTTATGTACATTTTATTTTTAATTTCCATTAAAGCGTGATCTGAATTCTCTTAAAGTTTTAGTAGAATTGTATTTCAAAAATTTATTAATTATCTACGTCAATTCTTTGTTTTTACATAGTATCACCAGAACTTAAATTCATTTTTCTGCGATATCGAAAATTCTTAAATTCAATAAATATCAACACTCGCTAATTTTCTTTTTTATTTAGGAAAAACACCCCAGCTGTACAGACACGATTTATTAGCGATGCAGAGTAAACAATCCCACAGATTCTCATTGCACATGAATAAAATTCCCGAGCGTCTAGTTCCTCGTAAATTCGCCCTGACAACCAAAGTCCCAGACACAAAAGGCTGCAGCAAGTGCTGTGTGGGTCGTAACCCATACAATGGTTACAAGTACTTGTGCGGAGCAATGCCAGCTGGTATATTTCTGATGCAGTGGTACGATCCCCTCAATAAATTCATGCTGCTCAAACACTTCGAGTGTTCCCTACCGTCGCCCCTAAATGTATTCGAGATGGTAATAACACCGGAAATGGAATATCCCATGGTTTGTGTATCAGTTAAACAGGCCTATCAGCAGAATAAACTCAAGCTCGATTTGATTAATATGAACTCCGGCGCCAGTTGGTTTCGTAGTGACGAGTTGGAGGACATTGATGGGTCGGCTACGGTTATTCCTAGGCGGGAGAATCTGCAGGTCATCAATGTCACGCAGTTTGATAAGGATTCCATTCTTGTTTGTCATGATAGTAAGGATTTCCTTCTTTTATTTTTATCAAGTTACAATAAAAATTATTTCAATCATTCTTCAGAAACAATTGTCAAGAAATAATTGGTCTTATCCATTTTAAAGTTGGTTAAGTTCGCTATTAACAATGTAAGAGTTACTTGACTAATATGTCACAGTTTGATAGGAATTCTATTCCTTTTTTGTCATGAGAATTTGAGAATTTCTTGTAGTAGTTTTTTTAAGTTGCAAAAAAATGCATAATTTAATCGTTCTTATTTTCTTCTGACGAGTTGATTGATCGATTGATTGCTTGATTGAAGTATCATTAATAGAGTGTAATGGATTTGTGATTTTCAAATTACTTGGAATGTTTAGTAATTGGAATTGATCAATTAACCTTATTTCTAATTTTCATTCTTTATTTTTCAGATATCGTTAAATTTGTTAATCTTCGGGGTGAACCTCGGGCCAGTAAAAAACAATTATCCGAACTTCTATTTAACTTTCAAATTGAATCAATAAGTAAGTATACAAAAGCAGACTATTCTATCCATTCCAGGTAATTTCATGAATTTAATTCCATTTTTATTTCAGTTTGCCTTCCTGATAGTGTTCTCGCATTTCACAAGCATGGAATGCAGGGGAGGAGTTATAAAAATGGAGAGATAACCCAAGAAATCAGTGATCCTAGTAGGACATACAGGCTACTTGGTTCTGACAAGTAAATATTTTCATTTTATGGATTAATATTGCTCATTTTTATGAAGAAAAACGGAAGATTGGAATCATTTTTTTTTTCGTGAAAAGAATGAATGAATTACAAAAATCAATGGAAAAGAATAAATTCGTTTGATATTCCTGAAAAGGCTTATCTTGTTTATTGGGAATTTATTCTAGTTGATAAAGTATTCGTAATCTTTGTTTCACTATCATTAAAGATGAATTCTACTGTGAGAATTTTCTTCTTCGAGTCGTCATATTAAAGTTAAATTTTCAAATATTGGAATTTTTTCTTGGTGACATGAAAATAATAAATTAATATTTCAATTATATAATTCAATATTCTCCAGTTACTAGAATAACTTGCCATAATTCAGACGCATAAATTTATTTCCCTAAAAACGGAGCGATAATAAGACTAATTAAAAGGAATAAATTCATTCACTTGAAAAAAATTACCTCATCTGGTGGCAATTCTTATAATTTGAGAAAATTGCGATATTTTCCTCTTACAGAACAAACGCGCTCTAACTCTTATGAATAATTAATTTTTTTTTCAGAGTCGTTATGTTAGAGAGCCACCTAGTTCACTCGGGTACACTGACAGAGACTGAAGGAGCAGATTTGTACATATTAGCTGGGCATGAAGCCAGTTATTAAATAATTCGAAAAATTTATCTTCTAGCCGTTCTCCAGACATACTATAGAAGTCAGTAATGTAAAGAAATTAAAAATCCTGTTCTACAACAACTTGACCACTTTCCGAAATTTTATTGTGATTGCTGCTTAGAAATTTTTCTTCGAGACATCTCCAGTAATAGAAACTGAAGAAGTTGCATAATTCTCGATATCCTCATTACGTATCGTATTATCAACCGTATTATTATTTAAAGAAAAATAATTGATAATTGATTTAGCATATTACACTGGAATAATGTGATAGATATTCTTGAATTCCAGGCTTTGATCATGTATTTCCTAGACAATTCATTGATTTTACTCCGATTTTATTCAATTATTATGTATTTACTATTTATCCTTCCGCTTATAATCTAGAGATTTGCAAAAGAGATTAACACGATTTCCTAGATATAACGAGAACAAATATCCAACACAATCAATGTGCTTATCGATACTTATCATTATGTTTGCTGAGTGCTGAATGTAATCCAAGGATTCAAATGCTTATAAATTTATCATTTCGATTGTATCCACTTGAATTCTAAAATATTAACGAAAAAAAATGAGATATTAAAGTAACATATGTATGTGCCGGGAGCACGTGAACTTGGATTTAATTCAAATGCTTCGAAACTATTTTTAATAAATAGAATAACTATATTTCATTTTAAAATTGAGAGATTCTAATTATTCTTGTATGTAAATAATAGCGTTATTACATTCGAATAACGGATAAAAAAAATTAACGAATGATATCTTCAAGTAATTGTATATATGTATAGTTATTGACAGATGTGTATTTTTTTTCAATTACAAATTTAAAAAAAAACGAACCTCTCATTGCAAGGACATCACTAAACACCACGTACTTGTGCTACGTGCATTAGTCAATGGTTTATTCGATGGATGTATTTAGCTGCGGAATTCCTTTTTATGTTATGATTGAATCAATAATTAATTAATTAATTAATTGATTGTCGTGATTGTCTTTCAATTCAAACTAGCTGCATGAAAAATTATCGAAAAAAGTAAATTCGTTATCTTTGAAAACAACAATTTTAGAGTTATTCGAAACTCTGATCTTGACAATTACTTGTCGTATTTTCCAATTTGAAAGTAACAAGCGATTACTAGGTGTAAGGAATCCCTTTGGTGGTGTCTTCCCTCAATATGTCTCCTCTTCCAATCAATCAATACTTCACGAGATTTACTAATGGACGTTGAGAATATTTTTAATTGATCCTATCTTTTATCCAGAATTCTGATATTCTGTGCTATTCAGTGGGTTCTTGAGGCCAATCAGGCAGAGCTAGACACTATTTCTTAAAAATCAAACTCACCGTTTGCAATATCATAATTATTTTATTGATGAACTAGTTCAAAATACTAAGTTTAATTGAAATTTTCCAAAATAATTTCCATAAAAAACAGATTTACAAATTTTCAATCTTCACATTTACTAATTGAATTGTACGAGAAATTCTGAAAAAATAGTTTTTGAATATAAAAATCACTCGGAAACCTGTGACGGGGTATTTCACATAGTCTGAATAATGAATACAATAAAATAAAAAACATTTCAGGAGATTGATATTAACTGAAATATCTTGTAAAGTATCAGGGACCTATTGAATGGCAGGGGCTGTCCCTAATTACTCAAACCTAACGATCTAAGACAATAATATGACAAAGTCAAGAGCTAGTAAAGCAATTTTACAGAATTACTCTGCATTTTAATTTTCAATTCATCATCTCCTTAGAGATCCAACATTTCAAATAATTTATTAACATTCAGATATCGCGTAATTATTAATTTACCTGCCTCATTATTTATTCTCAGCTGTTGTGAGCTTCGAAAAACGAAAATTATGTATTGATGCTTTGGAAAATGTATGTTTCGTTGTGAATCCTCTTGCGAAAATTGTACCTGCCCATTGTATATCGTAGCTTTGACGCAATGTACGAGTCTAGTTTAACAAATGTACGAAACAAGTTGATTATATTAATATAGGAAGAGACACGAAACGAAGTGTACAGGAAGCTGTATGCATTATTTTCATAGAATCAGTTTGTTTATTTATCAAAAAAAAAAATCATGAAGGAACAATATAAACATGCGGAAAATTTCAAGTCTATCGAAATTGAAATGGATAGCTCAATGTACCTAATAGGAAATTGGGCAATTCAAAGTAGAATTAAACCGAGCTAGTGTTTACGTAAGATGTATTACAAGGTAATTGCGTATTCTCATCATTTCGGTCTGTGAATTCGAAGGAAAATCTTTTTATTATCTACGTCCTTGTAGAATGTTTTTTAGACAATTTTTCTTTCAAAAATCAAGAGACGCAGCTTCAACGTACAAATTTATTTTCACTGGATTTACAATAACAATACACTAGAGACCAAGAATACGACGAAATTCGCAGTATAATACACTAGAGGAATAAAGATAAATAGAGAAATACCATCGTTTAACTGCGAAATACATGATTTGATTCTTTTATATTACAAACATTTTTTTATCGATTTTCCAGACCTCAAATCGTGATTTTCATAATTCTTAATGAGTAGAAAAAATAAATGACAGTATTTGACTGTTTCTGTTTATTTGTCAGTTATTTACAATGATTGTATTATGTATAAACACGACTAGCAAAAATTATATTGTAAATAGGAAGAAATTCTCCCAATAAAACACAACAATATCTAACGTTTTGTTCATTGCTAAATGATTATTGATAATTATTTTACTATGTGTCCAGAATACTTGGGGCAATTGGTGGACAATTATGCGTAGTCTACTTGCGTTTATGTATTTACTGTGAATTAATATAATTTCATTTATGGAATTCTAAATAAAAAATACGATTTTCGTTATAAAAATGGACTGAGATGTAAAATCTCACGAAATTTCATTATAAAATATCTCAAACTCGGAAATTTTGTGTGGTAAAATTATTTTTATTATAAATCACCCAATTTTCTACCCAATTCTAGCTCTTTCCAGTAAGAATAATCATCCAATTGGACTTAATGGCAATTTATAGAGTACATTATAGTTCGATTTGTGCCCAAAGTTGAATTATTGAGATAATTGTCAGGGGGAATGATAAAATAGTGTCAACCATTTCAAAAATAATATTGATCAATATATCGTGCAGCTAAAAAAATCATTTCTATTAAAATTTCTGTCATGACAATTGATTGAGTTATATTTAATATATTTGATAATTTTATTTTTCGTGTCCGTTGTTTGGACTATTTCCTTCATCCCCCAATTATTTCAATAATTCCGTTTATAGAATTCTAGAAAATCTACGACATAATTATATCATCTTTTAAGTTGTCAACATCATTTATATAAAATTTTTTGTTATAAAAACTGATTGAAGTACGAAATTTGACAAAAGTTCACCATAAATAAAAAGCTAATTGGTTTTACGGTCCTAACATTAGATAAAATTTCACATAAAAATTTATGAGAAAGTTATCTACGTATCGGTTTTAGTTTCTGAGGCGCTCTTCAGGACAAAAACTTATCGTGTTTATCTAAAAAAAAATAGTTTACGAAGTCGTCAATCTCTTCCAAATCTTCAAGTAATGGGCTAATTTTTGAAATAATTATTCAATTGTTCTATGGCAATTTCTGTACCCTTACGTTTCCATGTTTTTCTAAGACTTGAGAAGCAATTGATTACTGTCTTGAGGCCATAAAAACATCAAATTTCAAATCAAAATCAATTACAACACCCTCGACTTTTGACGCTCAGTCTTCGAAGTCCACTTCAGAAAAATACCCTTTTCATCACGCTGTGTCGGAAAAGTACTTTTTCGACACATTGAGATGAAAAATATTGTTCGTAACTCGTGAAAAAAGTGGTTTTTGACTCGGGGGATTATATCACTCACATTCGGCTCGTGATATAAACCTCCCACTCGCCAAAAACCATTTTTTTTCACTTGTTACGAAATGCACTATTATTTAAAAGAAAAGCTTCAACAACTGTATTAAATATGCTGTCAATTATCGAGAGTTTGTGAACACATACGAAACAATGTCATAAAATACTCTAACGAGTTTGCTAGACAATTCTGTTCAATTTCTATTGAACTTTTTATTAATTTTTATTTCAATCTCTAATAGATAATATTTTGTAAATGTGATAGAATACTATTTTCTGAATAGCTTTTTCTGTTAACAGATTTCCTATAGAATTTTCTCAGCTAAATTTTCATTCAATTTTTCTTTTATCTTTGATTAAGGAAATTGAACTAAAAAAAAGTTCAACCAAATAAATTCTATAGAAAATATTTCCATAGCAACTAACAAAAAGCTTGATCGAAATATAATAGGATTGCCTAGCAGATCGCTAATTTTTCATGCGTGAAAAATCCGAGATTGATTTCAAATATATTTATATTAACATTTCTGTAATAACAATTGATTTTCTGTACAAAATCTCATTCAACTTTTAAAAAACTGTCCTCATCTCTGAAGTAATGATGCAATTGTACACTAGATAAATTTCTGTCTCCTCACGTTTCAATTTGTGCCTGAAGTTGTCCCACCATTTTCTTAACCCATCCCGTCTGGCTCTGCCCAGCAGAAATGTCGTTCCCATCTCCATTGAACCTCGTCCCCCTAACATTGCCCACCTCCCCCTCAACCAGAGTAACTCTGATGCATTTGAATCCACCCCCCTCCCCCCTCCTCACCACCCTCGACCGTAACTTCAGACTCTCAGGTTTGGCAGCAATGGTGGGCTTAACATTCTTTGGCACTGCCTTCAGACAATATTTCTTCGCCGGTACAGGCGGCGGAACCTTCGACCTCTCCACCTTCCCTCCCACTTCCCTCACCTCCTCAGTATCACTAAATATTGCACTATCCCTAAAGGCATCGTCCCTGCCCTCATCATGCCCCAAAGTCTCATAATCCTCGATACTCTCAAAAGACCTTTCATAGAAGCAATCAGACTCCCTTCTATCAGCCTCCTCCTCACCCTCATCCCCCGACGACTTTCTCTCAGTCTTCGCAGACTCCCTCTTCCCCTCGAAGTAAGCCCCAAAGAGTACAGAAGGATCAGCATAATCCGCCTGAGCAATTCTGGCGCCCAGACCCTCGCTTCCCTGTTCATAATACAGAGAAGAGAAGCTCTTAGTCTCCGAGGAACTGGTGGGAACACATCCAGAGGGTTCATCAACATCAGTAGAGCTCTCCCTGGACATTCTCAATAACTTAGACTTGCTCCTCTTCTTCACCTTGTAACACCTAGTCTTTCCATCATTAACAGAATCGCTGGACTCCAGGGTTTCAGTGCTGAGGGTAAGTCTCAGCCCCTGCAAACGACTTCCAGCTTTCGACAACACATTCTTCAACATTGTTCCTCCAACAGAATTCCGGTAGATCTTGTGATCAGGATGAATGCCAGAGTCCGAGTCCACCGTTGAGTTGTCCTCTAGAGAGCAGAAGAAAGTAGAAGCTGAGTTCAAGTCTGAATTCGAGCGATTGATCTGATCCTCAGACTGATACGAATTGTACCTCTCCATGTCCTCCAGACTGATCTCAGCTGGTTTGTCAGAAGCTATTGTAAAGGGTCTCTCACTCAGGGGCTTTCCATCCCTCTGGAGAAACCTAGACTTGGCAATTTTCTCCTGGGAGCAGTCACGAGAGTCCGAGTTAATCTGAAAACTTCGTGGTAGTGATCCAGACTTCTGGGGTGAAGTCGGTAGATCCTCGCAGAGTTTTGTCAGCCAAACTGAGGGACGAGTTGGACAATCGACCTTGTTCTCCTCCCCCCGAGCCTCGTCATTCATCCTAAGAGCTGTTTTTATTATTTTACTTTCTGTTAGAATGCTCTGGCGCTTGAATGTCTTATCGTGCGATTTCGATCCTTCGTTTTCGGGCTTGAAGTTATTGTATTGGAGGCGCAGGTGGGACCGAGCCGATCGGTATTCTCTCCTTTCTCTGGTGACTCCCGTGATTCTAGCTGGTCTAGTTATTCTATTGTTTATCGGAGGGTTTGGGGGGTAATTTTCGCTGCAGTTGTCGCTCTCCTCGGATGTGTCGATGGGAGTGTTAAGGGCATTCTGTTGGTCCTTGTGAAACCGCTGCTGCTGCCTTACGTTGGTCATGCTGTTGTTCCTCTGTTTCTCCAGGAGCTTCTGGAACTCCTCGTTCTGCATGAGAATGTGACCCACTATTTGTTCAACTGTTTGAGGCTCAATATTGATGTCTTTAGTTGAGGACAAGTTATTCTTGACGTTCTCCTCCTTTTGATCCTCTGGAGTGGGAGACTTTGGATGTTTTGCATCAGGATTATCGGGGCTCGCTGGCAAGTTATTTTGGTTATTGATGCTGGTATTGTTGGGCTTGTCGTTCATCTCCTTTTCCTTGTCTTCTTCGTCCTCAGAGGGGTTAAAGGAAACGTAGGACTGGAAACCAGGCTCGGATTTCCGTCTCCAATTGGTCAATTTGCCCTTGACTTTTGAAGCTCGGCCATCCAACGATTGGTTCAAACTCTGCTCTCTTTGACATGAGGAGGAGGAGGACGTTGTTGAAGAGGATGAGGAGAAGGAGGGACTCTCGTTTGTATTACCATCGAATTTGAGACCGATTTTCTTCGCTTTTGGGCCCAGGCCAGCTTCTGATCTTCTTCGGTCTTTCTCCTGCTTTCTCCTCTCGAGGTACTCGGGTGGGGAGGAGTACAATTTTTTCATCGATATTTTTTCGGTTGTCGTGTCATCCTCGTGCTGTGACTGGCCCAATTGCAGCACCAGTTGACGAGCGTGGATGGGGATCACTGCGTTGTAGTTCTCCAGCATCACTCGCTTTATTTGGAGTGTCCATTCCCTTTTGTGCTCGAGATTTCGTGCCTGGGAATAATGGGGAAATTAATTTTTTGGCAGCTGGAATTACTGAAGGGGCGAGAGTGGAGATATTTACCTGCAATGTGTACTGCAACCTGGGATTGTCAAAGGGAATCACGTGGAAACTAAACGGCTCTCCTGGAATACTCTCGATTAACATTAGATTTGAACACTGAAAAAGTGAGAACAAATTGAAATTAGTGAGAGGAAGACACTGAACCGACGAAAAAGTTTGAAAGGTTTTTTTTATACAATTTCTTTCAAGAAAACCAAGTAGAATTTTACAGTTTCCTGCTTAAAAATTCGAGGAAAAGTAATAAAATTCAGACTCCAAGATTGTTCTTACAAAAAAAATTACAGTAGAATAATTTGGATTGAAAAGCTGGCTGTTACTTTTTTTATATTGAATATTTATTGAAAAATTCATGACGGGGATGGGCCAAATCATATTTTTTTCTTTTCTAATAGGAATTCATTAAACTTTCGTTAGTTGTTATAAAATTTTAGCTTCAAATTTCTTTAATTCTCGAAATTTGTCTGCTGTATTTTGTTGTTTATCATTACAAGATCTTCCAAAAAAAATGTAATAAAATCCATACTCAAACATTCCTATAAAAAAAACCAGCAAAGTAATGTATGTAGAAAACTCAACGTCTACTGGATTTTCCACCGGACATCTACTGAAAAATGCACGACAGAGTTGAAAAAACAAATTATATTCTTATACTTTCCACTAGAAATTAACTAAAATTTTTAACAACATTCCCTCTCCATTTTCCCCAGAAACAAACAGGCTCAAAAAATAATTACCATAATATGAGCTTTATAAACAAGCAATCCATCCTCCTTCTTCTTGGTAAGTAACAGCATTCGTTCGAAGAGAAAAGCATGCCTCGGTGCCTTGGCCCCCCTCATCCTGAACCTCCCTTCTGCGATCAGCTCTCCATTGGTGGTCAAATCAGCCCCAGTCCATCCGTACAGCAGTGACTGGATCTCCTGGACCCTGACAGCATGCTCGTGCTTTCGTTTCATAGCGTTGATGTGCTCTGCAATTCCAGTCATGGCCTTGAGGGCCTCGTCAATGATGCTCTTACCCTCGTTGAAGTTCCTCCAGGCCTCATCTGCCTCGAACTCCTTCGACAAATTCTCTAGGAGCAGATGGTACTTGAGAATCCTCTGGACAGGCTTGAGGAGGAAGGAGCCGAGCGGCAGAGCATGGCCCAGGGCTTCTTGCCTCTCTCGAAAGGCCTTCGCTGTCTTCTCTCTGCCCATCAAATCTGTCAGAATTGACACAGCTGTCGGATATTTCGTACAATATTCCGTGTAAACTTTAAATCCCGAATTGTGCTTGATAAAGGTGTTGGCTACCGAAATTGGCTCCAACTGACAGTCTTTTATTTCTGTCAAGAATTGACTGTTGAAGCTGAATATGTCCTCAATGTTGTTGAAGAGATGCGTCAACTCAAACTGGGTGAGGAGAGAATTTGGGTCGTCTCGCCAGACTATCAGATATCCTTGGATAACCTGGCAGAGGTGCTCGACGTAAATTGCCTCCGTATCCACGATCTCTAGCAAGACTCTTTCTACTGTGTTACGAAATACTGATTCTGGAGGAATTGTTTTTCTACGATTTATGGGCTCCCGCAGGGACATGCAGTGAGGTTCTCCTGACGAGCTGGCTCCCACCCCACTATCGCCGGATACTGCAATTATTTCCAATTATTTATTGGGGATTATTATTATTGTCTCAATTATACACACGTGTGAAAAGGATTAATAAAAAATTCTAGCGTATTCATTGGGAAATTTTAGGGGACTTCAATTCGACTTTCTATTAGTTTTTATCCGTCTCTACTTAAGTATTCAATAATTAATATTTTGTAGTAAAATTTGAGAAAATTGTATTGTCGGAACATCTTATTCTATTGATATATTTTTTGTAGTATTCTGGGCATAGAATTTATATCCTTTTTTCATTTAATTTGTTTCATCGAAAATATTAAATAATAATCCTTCAGGAAAATAAATTCTATAGATGGTATATCAATTATTATCATATCTCGTAAAAAGTGCACAAAACATTTTTTGCCCCTGTCACGAACAAAATTTTTCACCACAGTGTGATGAAGATAAGTTAGGATGAAAGAAAGGAATGAAAATATTGTTTTCGTCCCTGGCGCCCGAAAAACCGCGATTCTCCGAACCTCACTCCGTTCGGTTAGATCGCGGTTTTCGGATATCTGACTCATGTGATTATAATCCTCGCCTTCGGCTCGAATTATAAAGCCACATTCGTCAGATAATACTTTCATCGCCTGGTGACATAATGTACTATTGTAAAACGTGCAAAAAATGTTTTTTGCACGAAATGTACTATTATAGAACAACTGAGTGTCGTTCTATTCGTTTCCAAAAAATCTTCTATTGGATATTTCAATAAAAAAAAAAGTCAAGCTAGTGGAAAGACGCGGTTCTTAAAATTTTATATTACTTTTTTTATGAGCTAAATTATCAGTTATGCGCGTAAATATACCGCTTGAACCACAGTACCACCAAATTGAAATAGACAATACTTCAACCGTCGACAACTTGATATGTATTATGATAAGATAAGTAATACACAAACAATAAATAGACATGATGTTTTTTAAAGGTGCCTTTGTCGTCAATTTCAGTATTTTATTCAATAAGAACAGATTTATTTAACAACAAAAGAACTATAGGCAGCCAGCAAAATTGTTCAAGTTAATTTTCAAAACAAAACATTAAGAGCGTAATTTTACAAATGAGAAACACAAAGAATACATCAACGAAAAAAAGAAAATGTTTCGTCCGAAAAACACTTCAACTTTAAAATGAAGATATCAAATAATAATAATGAAATAAGACTAGCAATTTTTTATATTTGTCTTTTCACGAGATTTATCCGGCGACAAAAACCTCGAACATTGCATTCTTGAGTGGAATTTGGAAGATTTCTTGGATTTTTTGGCGTAGTTTTGCTCTTATGTCGAGGAATGTTATCAACAGAAATTCAATTTTTTAAGAAATATCGATGGGAATTGTTGATTATAATTCAATTGCCGTTATGAACCGCTTTCTCCCGCATTTGAATGATCTTTAAGTTTTAGTTACAATTCTATAATGTTAAATCATTAAATGGCTTCTCAAGAGATTTCACGACTTTCATTTTACAATACAATACAGATTCTATGTGAATAAAATTAATCAAAATTTCCTCCTATTGTTCCTCATCAAATAATTTTTTTCATAAGTATCCAATACAATTCTTACACCCAAAGGGTGCGCATGAAAGCATCGAATTGAGACTTTTGAAAATCTTGAATTAAACTCTGAAGTCTCAATTTAGGCTTGAAAATTTCCAAATGATTCACATGAAAGTGTCAACGTTAAATTTTCGAAAATATCATCTTCAGTTTCATATTGAGACGTATCAAGTCCCAATTGAACATTCTCTAATCTCAAAAAACGGATTTTCTGGTCTGTAATTGTTAAAGTAAAAAGAAGAAAAAATTACTGACCTTGTGAACTGGCACAAGCATCGGCCAATGACTCGACAGAAGCCAAATACGGATTAGCGGAAACATTATTTTCTTGATTACTGCCACCACTGGACGAGGTACTAGAAGCAATGGAACTCCCCGAAAGTGGTCTGCCAAGTTGATTCTTCTGCCTCCCGCACAATGCCTGCTCTGGCGTCAGTCTATTATTGTTGTACTTTGTCTTGGCATCGCAGTTATTAATCATTGGGCATCCCTTGATCCCCTCATTCTCCTCGACTTCATGGCAAACAGTTACTTCTGGCATTTGATTCTCCTCCATGGTCAGATGCTTCTCCGTGTATCCTGCACCACAGATCTGACCGAATATGGTATTACGCTGTGAATGCGCTGCAACCAGACTCAGACGCTTCTGTATTGCTGCTGGTATTTGTTCACCACTGTGCTTATTTACTTGATCCTTACGCGCCAACTCGTCAAACATACCCAGAAGTTGTGGCACGAGATCCGTTGAAGTGCCTGAAACGAGTTAAACAAAGAAAAATATTTATCAGACAGATTATTTCATAATAATTTAATAGAAATATCGTTATTTAATTGATTATTCATAACGTGAAAGCATTTTGCATTGGTCAGGGGTTCCGCCCCCTGCTCGTTTCGCTCGCCAATCCGGAATGCGTTCCATCCCCTTTTAGCGCGCTTCGCTCGCTCTTGCCCAATCCCAGATATAAACAATATAGTCCTAGTAAAAAATTAACCTGTATAGATAATTAACTGAGTTTTCAGGCCAGTAACACTGAATGAGATTCTAGAGGGGACTATCATGAAATTTTAGATTTCCCTGAGAATGCAGTGACACTGCAGAATTTTAAGGAACATGAAGACGAGAATTCCTACGTTTATGTCAATTTTCAACCGAATATGAATATTCAGAACCAAATTACACTACATGTTCAATGAATTCTAACATTTCTTTTTCACTTCACTAAGTTATATTCCGTCTTACTGACCTCTAAATTTATAGTATATTTTGCACGTACACGGAGAGAAACATTCCATAAAAATTACGTGTCAGTTCCGTAATCTGCGAGTCAAAACAATATTCCGTAAAAATTACGGAACAGTGAAAAGTTCTATAAAAAAGTACGTCACTGTTCCGTAATTTTTACGGAATATTGTTTTGACTCGCAGATTACGGAACTGACACGTAAATTTTATGGAATTTCTCTCTCCGTGTAGGGAGGAAAAGTAGACAAGCCGTCCTCACGTGAGGAATGCTTGTCTGATTCTCCTCCCGAGGGTTGAATACGATTTTTCTGCCAAAATGGACGAAAATGAGCGTTTTAAACCGAGCGAAGCATGGTTAAAATGCGCACTTTCGGTCCATGTAGGCAGAAAAGAATGTATTTTTCAAAATTTTCTGGTTTTCTATTAATTTTCATAGGAATAGAACTGGAATTTACGGTTAATTCCTTGGAATTTCAGAGGGAACTAGAGAATGACGTAAATTTCCGAAAAGTCCAGCGAATGTGTCAGATTAAAATTTGTAACAGTGTATGTTTAGCGTTTAATTTTCTTCCCAATAAAGAGACAGTTCATTCTGAAGATTGCAATGGACAGATTACCATTTTAATAAGTACGTCGAGCTAATACGTGCGTCCAAAATTTCGCTCTCTTGCTCATACACTTTATCATTGTTCTTCAAAAGAGTTGACGATTGAAAATTGTTAATAAAAAAAAGATCTTCAGTTATTAAATTTTCCATAAATTCTCTCGCTTCTCCTCATTGACAAAAAATAATATTGGATTGTACCAATTAATTATTCATTATTATATTCATTTTATTGTTACTTAGTAATTAATTAATAATTGTTTTAAGTGAACAATGTACTAAAAATATAATAAAAACATTCGATTTTTTTAACAATGCCAAGAAATGAAAATTGCTTGGGGTTTAGTCAATGTTTCCACTTAAAATGAGTTTTCTTTATATTTTTACACTGTCCTACTTCGATAAAATCTCTAATCCGCTGAATTTTGTTGTGAAAATACTAGATAAAACAGAAGGAAACCCCCAGTAATAATTATAAATCCGACCAACCCAATTTCCGTCTCTCCCCACGGTTAGAGTGGCCCTACATACCACGACTCGACCTAAAATATACCCACGTTATTTTCGACCTGACCGCATCCTCGCCTGCACCATTCAATATTCACTGAATACCTCACACTAGAAGACAAATTATCTTTAAAAAAAAACCTGTGGCAAATTACTAAAACGCCAGTTGCCTAATTCTCCGAAATTATCGAAATCCCTTTTCTCGGAAGACGAGCAAGACTGGGGAACATATTTATGTATATATGTATATATAGAACGAAGAAAGAAGTTAGAAACAGGCAGGAGCTATTGCATGCCCCTGGGTTCAATGCCTCCCGTGGTCTGTGGCATACGTAAACCCGTACGGGTTTGGTTGCATGTGCGAGTCGTGTGCTGTAGGCACGGACGTGCTGCAGGAGCTGTTGTTACCGAGAAACTGATCGCGTTTCATTGCACTTTGCCCTTTAGTATGTCATGACATTATCGAATTTTTTGTCACAAGGCTCGATAAATCGTGATTTTAACCCGCTTCGCTGACTTACGTCGCGAATTATCTAAAAATGACGTTCATTACTCGATCCCAAGAGCATCTTCTGACGAATTAATAGGCCCATATTCGATAGAAAATGCTTTGTAACCTGACGATAAAAATAAATTTTTCGCGTCGCCGGACCTGAAAAACACCGTTTTCGTGTCGCTGCGCGCCACAAAATTGGCGTTTCCCAAGTCCCACGTCACGAAAAATAATATCCACGCCTCGCCATGGAGAACATATCACCCTCCCCCACGTGCTTGCCATCCTCGCCTTCGGCTCGGAAGGCAATTTTGCACGTGGGAGACGGTGATCGGTTTTCCAAGGCTCGGCAATGAAATGTACTATTTCATCACGCCGTGACGAAAAGTGAACTTTTCGGCACATTGTGATGAAATAGTATTTTTCAATACAAGGGAAAAAAGGAGTTTTTAACGAGTATGAGGGTTAAACCCCGAGCCAGAGGCGAGGGTTATCATCACACGAATTGGAAACGGCTTTTTCGTCCCTGGCGCCCGAAAAACCGCGATTCTAACCTCACTATCTGACTCATGTGATTATAATCCTCGCCTTCGGCTCGGATTATAAAGCCACATTCGCCAGATAATACTTTCATCGCCTGGTGACATAATGTACTATTTTTCATGTGTATCGAACAATATTTCATGTCAGAAGTGAAAAAAAGGGTGGGGGATGCTTGTCTGATTCTCCTCCCGAGGGTCGAATACGATCTTTCTGCCAAAACCGGGCGAATTTTCGGTCCATGTATGCAGAAAATATTATTTCGGCTCGTAGGAAGTTTATAGCAGCAGACATAGGTGAGTGAAGTAATCGCAGATCCCAAAAAGATTTTTTTTTTTCGTTGCTCTGTGGGAAAAAGTAAGTTTTAGGCTCACTTTGCGAGCTCAAAACACTTCTTTTCCACTCATTCTAATTGAATAGTACATTCCGATGAGATTACGGGAAAGTGGTTTGGGGCGCGTCGGAGGCCACTCGCCTTCGACTCGTGCTATAATCTCGCTTGTCTAAAAACACTTTTCCTGCCAGTATCGTAGCCTATTATTCGATATAATGTGTATACCAAGGGGTAAATTGCGCATGTGACGCGTGTTTAAAATGTCACTTTACACACCGCGTATCGAAAAAAAAAATCGTTCGGTAGTCGTCGCAAAGTTTCTTTAATCTGGCATTATATATGCACTCATTCTGAGAGAAAAAAAATACTAGGCTAAAATTCAAACGTAAATTCGAAATTTCTTAAACTTTTTTTTATGTAATATTCAATAGAATTACCGCAAAAGCGAATCCAATGTTTCAATACATTTAGAGATTTATTTAATACAATAGAGATGTCATTAAAATGATGATTAATATTTATTAACGAATTTACTGGGTTTTCTATTGCATTTTTCCATGCGTGCATGTGGGCTTTACCCGAATAATCTGCAGTTACGCTTGGCATATCCTCTCCACTTCTCGTTACACCCTCATGTACATGAAACTCAGCACTTTCGTAATTTTAGTCAGTAGTATTGTGCCATAGTTATTAACCAGAACTCCATTAGAATTTAAACGGAGCCAGAGTTGCTACACTTTTTAATAGTTGAACAATTCCTGAATAAATATCCGTTTAATTTTCAAGTATTTATGAAATGATCTCATTTTTTTTTAAGGCAAGATATTCACAAAATTTTGTAAATAAATTTATGGCGTGCCCTCAGCAGTTAAAAAAAAGTCTAAAAGGATCTTGAAGATTTTTTATAAATACGTTCTCTAATATATAGTAAGCATAAGGTTAATGGGGCATGGATAATTCAAGTATTTTCCGTACATTATCGACCTGTTGACTGCCTGTATAGGAAAAATTTTGAAATTATTGATACTTCATTTAACCTGATGCATGAATAGCAACTTTGGAATTTAATTGTGTTGTTAACAAGCCGAATGATAACCTGAAGATGACCTTAGATTTTGCATATAGTTTCCTAATAGATCAGAGGATACATGCTGAAAAAATCACTGCTATGTTGACTTTTTTTTATTTTTTTATTTCGCATTTTTAAACCATAAAGGTTTAATTTGCCAACAATGTACAAAGTATAATTATAGTCTATAGCTTGTTACAATGGTGTTATATTTTCACCGAACATGATCTACGTATGCCGCTATGTTGACTTGTTTTTATTCTTTCCGGCTACAGTGTTAACAAATTTTGTCTGAATTGTCGGGTATACTTATCCGAAAGTTTTATTGCATTTAATTTTCACTGGAATTTTCTCACGGAATACTTATAATTTCGTTCAAAAATCAATGAGAACTAGAAATTTCAGATTCATTAGCGCCTGAATATTAATATCAATTCAGAAAATTCAATCGAAGGTATTCTTGAATTTTTAGGACAAGGAATATAATTTCAGGGAAGAAAATTCCTGAAAATTCAAATTTTACTGAATATTCAGTGTAACTTGCTATTAAATAATTATGTTCTTTTGGGAATTTGAGTGCATTGCGGACTTTTCATCTTTATGCTGCTAAAAATTGTGGAATTTCACTGCATTTTCCGTGAAACTTGCAATTTCATGGTTCTTTTATCCCAAATTAAGGCTCACTGTCGCCGTCCTAGAAATTAGTGGTAAACTGTCCATGAACTTTCATTTTTTTTAACAGTGTATGCCATAAATATTTAATTTGAAAGTTTATTTACATGGATTTATTGATCGTGAATGCAACAGTATATTTCAATACAAGTACGAAAAATCGTTTTTCATCTTGCTGTGTCGGAAATAGTACATTATGTCACCAGGCGATGAAAGTGTTATCTGACGAATGTGGCTTTATAATCCGAGCCGAAGGCGAGGATTATAATCACATGAGTCAGATA
>JAPYZN010001496.1:0-19722 GCA_030522865.1 Psyttalia lounsburyi | reverse complement strand
GGGGGGGGGAGGGACAAGGGCGGGGGGGGGGGGGTGGAGCATTTCTCCGGGGCTCGTGGAGATAAAAAAACATTGTGAGAGGGAAAGTGGGTCTGCAAACCCCCGTTGCACTGCATACAAATGATGAATTACGGGATATATCGGATGGGCCTCTGTCACCATGATTCCTGCTAGCCACTAGACACCAGATCAATTTTTAGCTGTGATTTTTTTCTTGGGGGACGCAGCCCCACCGAATGAAAGAGAAATTATTCATGCCGCGACGAGAGCGAAAAAAAAGAAAAAAATAAACGAGTTCGATGAAATTTAAAAGAGAGAACACCTGCACAGGCTTCCTTTTTCTCTCGTCGGGTCGGGGCAACTTCGCTATCACCCCGCACTTTGGATATACTCCGTCCCCTGAGTGATTAACGGGGGAATCGACCTGCACGACGTCCCCAACCTGATTTCGAGCAAGTTTAATTGAGTGTAACACTTTTCCACTGGGAGGACAGTTCTCCACTATTGCTAAAGTTTTCGGATATTACTTTATTCGAGGGTGGATCGAGTTGAGATGGAGAGGTGATGAATAATTTCATCATTTGGGAAAAATCGAATCTAATGACGGCTCTGGGTATTTTTTTTCTCATTGTAGAATTGACCAGAAAATACTTATTAAATAAACTGAAATAATTCTGACAAAAAAACGGCGAACAGCCTCGAAAAGTCGGAGCAATGAATCTAATAAATCTAGACTCCCCCGAACAACTGGAAAATTTAACGCGCCTGTAAAATTAATTTATAAGTCATTAAATTCGAATTCATGACTCTCCCGAGTACTTTTGAATGGGGCGAGAGTGGGCTTCAAGTTGCAATAGAGTTACAGTGGAGACGCTTCGTATACGCCAGTCGATTCAATCAATGCGCGCAAATTACAACGGTTGCCGGAGCGTGGATAACTAACGCGTCGGGATTACAATAGGCATGCGAGTAGTGGCCAGAGGACTGGGTGACAAATATATATATATATATATGTACATATATATGAAATAGCTTTCGAGAAAGAGAGACACAGGGCGAGAGGGTTTGATGCGACACGAGCTGTTGTGGAGAGACGCTGGATGCTTTGGATGGAGTTCCGCAGGTCGAATCGAGCCGGATTCGAAGGCCGTTAGGCAACCGAATAGCCGTATAGGCTGGGTTATATGTAATTCTGCGTACAGATGATTTCTCGGGGAACACGCGCTCTTACTTCTACGAATGGTAATTAATATCAGTGCAATTTAACGTTGTTCATACTCAATGCGACGGTAAAAAATTTTTCTTTAGACCTGTTGATAAAATTTATGGTTCCCGGAAATATCGAGGGCTTTTGTCATTGAAAATGCCCAATTTCGGGGAAAAATCGATGGGAACTATAAATTTTAGCTCTATTTTTTCCGGTAAACCACTCTCAACCGTCCGCGATACTTTATTTATTTGCTAAAAATATAGGAACTCGTATTTGGAATCAATAGATAAATATTCAGCACGGAATTCTGCAGAATTTCAAAAAATTCAAAGTTGACCTGTCTCTAGTGCGTTTTTTTAATTAAAAAAAATCCGTACAGTATCAGAGCTTCCAAAGAATGTAATTAAAAGTCCAAATTTTGGATTAACTTAAATTTTCAATGTAAAAAAAAATTCGGGACTCAATAGGTTTAAAATTCCAATGAATACGCCATTAATTCTCGATAATTGAACGATATATTTACTCGAATTTCTCTGGAGGTCGGGGATTGAGCGAGATCCGAGGGCCGTCGGGCGCCCGAACAGTCGTAGGCTGGGTTATACGTAGTTATATGTAGGGATGATTCCCCGGGTAACACGCGTGTTTACAATGGCTCAGTTCAGCTCATACGGTTCAAACAGCTCCATCCCCGTTTCTCTCTCTCTACTCTTCTCTCCTCTTCAGCCCCTCTCCCCGCTATTCTCGAATGCTTTTACAGGCGGTATGTATAAAGCTCCCCGGCGCGAGAATCACTCTGATCTGGCGAAAGTAATTAAACCTGCCTTGCGAGCCTCAGTCTAATTAATGTGTACCAACGCCCTCCCGCCCCTTCCGAATTTGACAACTCCATGTTATATGGCTCTTTATCTGCGTCTCTTCACTTCATCCCAATGTGTTGGCACACACCCTTCAAGAGCCATTCGCTACTGCGTCCGATAATCTAGCTCTGTACAACGGCCTTTAGGCGCTGACGCCAGATAACGGATTCTGAAATGAGACTGGTGACAATTTTGCAACGAAAATTGCGGGAAATCGCTGGAAAAAAAATTCGAGGTCTAGGTATTCCTGAAAATTAAGCAATTACTTAATTCAATTCCAAATAATTGGATTTCCCCTGTTAGGATATCGCGAATTCTGTAGCTCATGTCTCAGATTGAGACTTAGGTAGAATTTCAGACGAAATAATAATGTATTAAATAAAAATGCCCGTAAAATTATCAAAATATTTGGAATTAAATCTGGTATTCTTTTTTGCTCAGCTCGCGTTTGGAGGCGATAAAAATTTTTTGATACTATCGATTTTAAAATTCCTTCGAGCCCCCAAAAAATGCCAGTCGAGGTGTTATTAAAGGGTGACGCTAAATAATGTAGAGCAATTGTACCCGAGTTTTGAGATATCTCTCTGCACATTTGTTTCACCCTCTTCCAGAATATCGTTTACCCACCTCGACATTTGTGGGGGAGGCAAAAAAAAATATGCCACTTTCCTCTCTCTGTGACGTTAACGAGCGTCCATTACAATGACAAATTATTCGCCGAGGGGGGAAGATAAATCTGAACAGGGAGGCGGGGTTTTTAATAAGCCGGTAAGAGACGTCCAAGAACCGTGGAAATATACATCATTTTTCTTTTAATCGTACATACACTCGCCCCTTCCCCCTCCACCCAACTTCTCCCAGTGGTTGCAGTCGTCGATGGTATACTCCCGCCGATGTCAAATCAATAATTTTATTTTCGCGCTGGCGGAGTAAATCTAGTGGAAGTAAACAAAAACCGAGTGAAATCCCTTCGTTTCGCGAATATATCGCGATATCGATTAAGAAATCATTGAGCCCTTGGGGTGTAATGTTACAATGGCGGTGGCGTTCGACCCATAAAACTCAAGTATAAAGACTTGTACACAAATGCCAAAAGGACTGCATCCAATTGCGTCTCGAAATGTTGGTAATTTAATGCGCCATCCGCGCGGTTATTGCCGACTTTTTCCCTCCTCAATCTTTATGCGACTTGCGATCGAAAAATACACTCTCCTCCCTCTCTGTGTCACAAGTACGATAGACTGAGAATTGCACGACACCCAGTGTATCGATGTGAAGAGGGAATATAACCCAAACGATTTTTATTCTTACCCATGAAGTGGTAATGCTGTTTGCGGAGAAATAAACGAGACATCCACCTCCTTCGGGTATTGGGTCTGGGATATAAACCCCGGGATAAATCACTTGTCTCTTTAGTGAGATTGGGTTCATTGAATACTGAATATTCGTCGTTGTAAATAAGGAGAGAAAAAAGGAAGCGATGGCGGGGGGGGGGAGACGCCTGTGGGATTGGGCGAAAAATATAAAAAAAAAAAATACCCGCTGTCGCCGTTTTATATTTCTGAGGATGTTCCTTGAATTATGGAAGTCTTTCGGATATCAGGGTCAGCCGGTGGGTGCTTTGATTTCTCTGGGTGAAGTCATATTTATCAATTAGGAGGGTAAATGAGCGATTGATAATTTATACGAAAAAAAATACTCTCCGCGTGGAAAAATAATGAAAGTTTGAATTCCGGGAGGGGACAGTAAATTTGAGGAATCCTGGGAGGAAGCTATTGCAAAGGAAAATTATTATAATTACCCAAAATAGTCTTAATTGTCAAGTTCTTAAATCAAGAGAATTGCTCGCATATTTTCCATCAAATTTGCCATTCCATTTTCATCAATACTTCAATTGCATCACGATTGTATCAATGTTGCCCTCATTCATTGGAGAGTGAAGAAAAGATGGAGCACTATCCTACAGCGAAAAGATAGACTCTCGATGTCCTCAAGAGGTTACGACCACAATCTCTGTAATGGACTCTGCTGCAGAGTGTCGACAAGATTGATGTTCTGGACGTAAAGTTTTTTTTTTTTTACGAAATTAGAAATTCATTTACGTAATCGATGATGGGGTGTATTGTATTTTGAGGGGGGGAGGGAGGGATTATGTGAGACTGAGCTACCCTACGTGGGGCCTTTGATCAATACCCGGGAAAAGCAGTTCTGCTTTCTGTGGCGTCTGATGCCGTCTGGCAGAGGGTTCTGTCGATACATGACAAGATGGATGGGCTCTCGGTGGCATCCGACGATTGTCAATGTCCCCAATAGTCTCACTGGTAAAGCAAAATTTTCCTGCTACGTGATTGATAAGTATTGTATGGCACTTGCGAGGCTCACGAGAGGATGAGACAATGGGCCTGGATAATTGATGAATTTTTGGGGTGGTTTTTTCTGGAATAAATATCTTGAAGATACAGGCTTAGTTCGCGATATTTTTTTAGTCATGTTCTCAACAGTTTGAGCGATTCGAGGCAATTTATTTCTCAATCGAGAAATTAATTGTAATTACAGAATTCGAAAAAAATTGAAATTTAAGATGCCATTTTTAAAATTAGTTTTTACTATTCCTACATGCGGAAACGGCTCTTTCTCTTTATATCTGCCATTCACTTTGACCGGATCCTCAAACCATTCGTCAAAAACGCACCTGCTGTGGGGAAAAGAAAACCCAGAATGTATTCTATTCATGGCGGAAAAAGCGATGGAATGAGCGGGAAAAAAACAGTATTATGAAACGCATAACTTTTATGAAAGAGTGTAAACCACGCATAGTGGGGTACCCCAGGCGTTGAGATCATAAAGAAACTCGAATGTCGGTGGGAAGTAGCCGTGAGAGGAGTGTTGAGAGGGTAATAGAAGGAGGGGAATGAAACGGTGAATGCATGATGGGAAAGTGCGGAGACATATTATATCTATAGATGGGGTAGGTATGCGAGGCAGGTAAATGTCAGCCATAAAATGTTGCCGCTGACAAGGACATGCTGCGTTGAGAACAGCAGCATCCAGGGCTTTGAATCCATAATTCACGCAATTTATACATCATTACCTCCTTCCTCTACTTTTCAACGCATCCTTCCCTTCAACGTCAACGCGAGCTAAAGTACGAGGGAGAGGAGATTTTATTATGGAGTGTTATGCCCCAAAAAAGAACTTATTTCTGAATTTTCCAGCCGCAAATATGGATTTTTAAGGGAAAGTAAAGCCGAGGGGGAACAAATTGTTTGTTTTTCGGACAGAAAAAAATCTTATAAAAATCAATTTAACCAAAATGCTCAATTTTAATTGTTTTGAATCCGTTGGGACGGCTGATAGTGCGTTTTCTTAATTAATTTCAAATTGTGCGTCTCAAATTGAAGAGAAAAAATTTTTTTTTTGTATTTATTTTTCTCGCGCTCTCATCAAAATGCCGGCATTGAATACAACTTCCGGAAACAAGGGAGTCAGGGGGGAGTTGAAGACATCGAGATGAGCAAGAGTCGTCCGAGCGTGGTGAAAGGACACCGAAGAGGAACCGGAGGAAACTCGTTGTAAACTTCGTCGAATATTTGAGTCGCGTCGAGAGTTCCAACCCCCCCAGTCTCCTCCCAGTGTCAGGGTCTTTTTTCTTCGATTGACTATGTGTGTTTCCCCATGTCTGGAACATTCTCTCTTGGAGCGCTGTTTTGTGGGGTCTTTTGCGGATAATTCGGTGCAAGAGACTGAACATAATTTTTACTGGTTGATTGTTCTTCAAAATTACCCTCGAATTTCTAATTTCTTCTAACTGAATTTTTGAGCACTCGCTAGGCTGAAAATTTCCGGGGGCAATCTGATAATTATTTCCCCAAAAAATCCAATTTTCAATGACAAAATTCCGGGGGTGTTGTAATGTAATAGCAAGCAGGCGGAGTTAAATTGAAAATTTTCCGGAAAAAAAACGGTAAACTTCGTTAGGGATCAGTGCAGTAACAATATTTCGAAAACATCCCTAATTCAATGAGTGATGGATTATTTCGAAATAAGTTTCAAGCTCTCCGGGCAATGCGAGTTTGAAGTATCATGAGTAGCAGCGATAATGGGCTGTGGGCGGTGAACCGCAGTCAAGTGCAAAAGGGTGGACGAGGGAGAGGAGTATTTCATGGACAATTTATGAAGGTTACCAGCCGCAGAGACGTCGACGATGCTGGCCATCGTCCAGAGAGGGCGGCCTCAGCGAAACGTTCACTAATGAAAGGCGAGAATGAGAGTATTAGGGAAGGCCTCGGGAGGGGCGTTAAAATATTCAGTGGTTGTCGCTTTTATTTGAGATTTTAGGCTTATGAGCGCCTAATGGACATGGCCAGGACCGGAACCTCAGCGGACCCGAGCTTTTTTCGGTATAAATTATTCAGAGTGTTTCAACAAACTGTAGTACATGATCTCTACAGGTGGAACGGAAAATCAAGGATAGTCGGGGTTTTTTGTGAGCGCTCGGTGGTTTGTTTTTTAATGTTTTATACAGTTTGAAAATTTCGTGAATACTGACGTCGATTTTTCAATTAAAAAATTGCATTTTTCGGCAGGAAATTGTTGTAGAGTCGGAATAATTGTATTTGAAAAATTATGATAATGTTGAAAAACTCATCAGGGCAGCACAAAACGTTAGAAACTATCAGAATCAAGATACAGCGAGCGTGTCAGTGAGAAGAGCATCAAAAGGGGGCACAGAGTGAGATTTTTACTCGGGTATATAGATTGAAATGAAACTGCGCGCATCGTTACGCTCGAATCGCCCTTGGAGTACTTGACTCCCACCTCTTCCCCCTCTAGCCGTCGTTTTGTTAAAGTTCATCTGATTATTTTCATTCTCCAATTCACTTTTCAACGAAACTCCGTTTCGACGAAAAAGAGGAGGAAAAAGAAAAAATTACCTCTCAGGTTATGGGGCTGTCTTTGAGGATTTTCTCATTAAGATGCAGATTGGAATGAGATTATTCTCATGGAAATTTGGAGTCTCCGGAGTATCCCACGTATACATTTTCCCCGAGATTCTTATGTGCAGTCGATTGATAGCAGTTTCACGTCGTTATTTGGAAATTGAAGTGTGTCCTCTACAAACTGGACAATTAAATTTTCCATTTTTCCGGATTACAAAGAATATATTTAATTCGATGGAGAGGGTGCCTTTTTGGGTTTCCTATTTCAGTGAGTACGACCCCGTGAAAATTCCATTTAATGCAAAGTGCGTTTTGGTTGGAGTGAGGCGTCAAAACTCCTAACATTCAGGGTAAAAATGAGGGGTGAATAATATGACAGATGATGAGGAAGGTGACAAGAACTGAAAAGTGGAGTGCTTTGCTACGCATGAATCTTGTTAAAAAAAATGATGGGCGAGAGGGGGAGATCGTCGATGGCATACAGATAAGAACAAGTAGGATATTTAACATTTCAATGGATTAATAATTTTGCAATCAAAAAAATCGAAAAGATAGCCAATTAGGATTAATTTTAATTCGTCCAGGCATCACCTGGGACTGATAAAAAAAGTGAATTCCTATTTATCGACTTCCCAAGCTCATCTCCATAATTGAACGCAAGTGAAATTTATTGCCTGATCCCATTCATTTTTTAATATCTCCGTCAACCAAGATTTTTTATTAAAAAAAAAAAATCGGTGGTAATTCCCTCCCCAATAAACACAAATTCCATAAAAATACCACCTAAAATTTCCCCCCGTCAATCTCATCAACTCCGAAACAAGAGGACAAATTCATTCGTGCGTAAAAAAATTGAATGAGAATTGAATAGAGTTCCACCGAGATTGTAGAATTATTTGTAATCTCGTCATCCTGACACAGCGATACGAATGAAGCCGCAGGGAATGGCATACAAAGCCCCCATATACATATAGGAAAATGTGGTTGTACCGGTGCGACACTGGGGACGTGGTCGCGCGGTTCGGGAGGGTGGGAAGTGATTAATGATGGCGAACTCACGGGGTGAGCTTCGAACGCTTCTGGGAGAGAGCTGCACGCCACCGCCATAGGTGTCTTGTCGTTCTGACTCCTCCAGACTCTGTGTCTCGCACACGTGAGACATCCACGGCCATTGACTTCGCCGAAAGAAGGGGGAGGGAGAGCAAAAAAAAACTCCGGGGATGAAATAGAAAGGGCGCACGTGGAAGTGCAGGTGAAGATCTGGGGATGTTTTACTTGCCGCTCACGAGTGAGCCAACGACGAGCAAAGAGTATGAGGTCGGGTACAAATTGTCTCGGCAAGACCGGGAATCAATCTACTGCCTACGTGACTGCATCATTTTTTTTTATCCTGTCATTTATTCAGATCAGGTGTTCATAGAATGTTTAATGAAAAAATTCGTTTTTTCTGGGATTTCAAAGGGAATTTCAGGGGTGAATATGAAATTTAATTGCTAATTTTTTTTGTCAATATAATTCCGAATACTTCTATAATTGGTCAGGGAATGTTTGATTAAAAATATCAGATCTTCCACTGCGAATCAATAATAAAGGTCTTTGCATAATTTTCATTGACAATCTGTAAAATGCCAAAATAATAATTTTTTTATAAGCTCGTTTTCGACGGTAGTTTCGAATAGATGAGCATGTGGAATTCATGAATCATAATGAAGCATAACTAATATCAAGTTTAATTACAAATGAAATTCTGTCATGCATGCAGTCAAATGAGTCAAAGGGTTTTCTATTGACACGTCATGCATACAGCACAACCGAATGCCCGAAAGCCTCTAGGATTTAATATTGCCGCACGATTTCAGCCCACTCGGACCCATTTTGTGTAATGTAGTGCGTTGACCCGGGTTATAAGTGCTCGAGGGGAGGGGGGTTGTAATTTGCGTCGAGGGGGAATGGTCAATTCCACTGCCTCCCTTTCGTTCACGATCTCTCCCTCCGACCCCTCAAACTCCACTCGAAAACGTTTTTGCGCACCTTTGATGTGCAATTAAAAACAGGAAATGGAAACTGACGAATCTTGGGCTGTTAATATTTCGGGGGAATGTTTGAGTTGTACTCATTATGTCTTGTTGATATATTTTCCGGTGAATTTATTTTTCTCTGCATTCCTCATGTAAATTGCGAAGATCAGCAAATGCTGAATTATTTCAGGAGTCTTTTGAAAAGTGAAATAAGGTGTCAAATTTTCACAGAATTTTCAGTAAAATCTAAAATTCAATTTCTTCTGTCACCTGAATCGATTTGACTCTCACTCAATCGAACTCTCCCCGGTAATTTTTCCATTTGAAACTACGTCAAAACAAAAATAATATCAAATGAGATGAAGTAAAAATATTTTGCCAGTTGTTTCGCACTTCCGTTCGACGAGAAACGAAAAATCAGACTGATGTAAATAAACCACATTTGTCGACGTGATTTACTTGAGCTGTGTAAAATTGCCACCTCCCCTGTTACTGTTAAACCGCAACCACTGTACAACTGTGTTGCCATTGCCGCGTATCTCACTCACTCCACACATACGTTTTCTCCGTTTTCTCTTTTCGAATGCGAAGGAAATTACAGGCGGCAGCGTGAAATTTCATTTCGCGAGTGCGCCCCAATCCATAGATATATATATATATACGTACATATGTACACGTATAATCCCGGTACTTCTACCATTAAATTTGAATGTGTCAGTGTAGCCACCCTCGACGATACGATTTCCTCTGGGGAGATCGCTCTTTCGACCCATCCGAGTTTTCCGAATGTACACGTCAGGAAGAAAGTGCAAACATTTCCGCGATTAGTGCAGAAAATACGAAAAATATAAGGGGAAGGAAAGATTTATTTAATTTAATTTTTTTTACTACAGAATTAAATTGGTAATTGCAGTCAAGAGGTAAATATTTTTTTCGAGCTCAACTTTCCGAATACATATATACAGATACGGTAAATAAATAAAAGCGTTATTTGTGAATTGAAATTAATGAGAAAAATATGCAATGATTTGGCGAATAGGGGTTTCGATATTTTCATTTATTTAAATTGACTAGGGGAGCTTTGAAATTCTGATATCGAGGGGTATTCTTTGGAGGCCACGAAAATGCTGGAAGATATGAAAGGAGGGTTGGCGAGTTATAGATTGGAAAAGAACATGGGTAGAGCGTTGAAGAAGGGAAGAACGGGGGAGATCGGCGGGGTTGAAATAATTGAGGCTGGGCGAAGAAACAAACGCTTAAGCGAGGAGTGAGCGAGTGAGATACTGATAGCGAACGATCCAACTGCTTTTTGCGCTTTTCGTTCAATCAAAACTCTCTTCGTTTGCGCGGCCGCTTCAAAGGAAAGATGAGACTGGTAGCTTGAAAGCACGCGCTCGGTTGCTGTAATAAGGAAGTCCAAGGTCTCCCTTCCATAAACTTTCAACTCTTGTTTTTCCCCTTTCTCTCATTTTTTTTTTGCGCCTTCGAGAATGGGGTTAGCGAGTGAAAAAGTTGAGTGGCAGGAGGAGGAGGTGGCGGAGGAAATACGAGAAACACGCGTGTGGAAAGAGGCGCCAGGACCTCGGGGACAGGCAGCCTTTGCATTCCTCATCGATTATCCGGAGCGAAAAGGAAATCATTATAAAAATAAACGTCAAAGGATTGGAAAAAAATTCTCTACGCAAAATGAAAAAAGAAAACTCTTTTCCACAGGCGTATTTCTAAAATATCTCATCAAGTACTCAAACAGGGAAAATTACTCTATTTGATGAAATTCTGCTCATTATTTGAATTCATCAGTCAACGATAAAATATTTATCTTTCATCGATAGACCGTACGAGATGATAGTTGTGTACAACACGCGTTTGTGGTTTTACTCTCCATTCACTCAGCGAGTGTGTCTGCGGTTATATACTCAAAGACCAACTGTAATTAACTGGTCTCGAGCGGAGGGAGCGAAAAGAGAAATCGCCAGCGGGTCAACGGGCGCTTCTCATTTCAGTTCAAAGTGTCTGACTATATCTTTCCTCCACTTTCTCACTTCCCTGGGCAATCATTCGGCATTTCTCGTCTCTCTTTTTCTCGTCTAGTTGAAAAAATACGTATATCGTAACGGCGTTGGCTTTTCTCTGTAAAGCATAAAGAGAGGAAATAAATATCCAGTGGAATGACGTTGGGGAGTGGAAAAATGTTGGCTGTGCGAGCTCGCATATTGCAGATTCGCCGTTGAAATACTTTTTTTTCCCGTATCTTTTATTTATTTTTTTTGTGTTATTATTTTCAATTTTCTATCATTTCCACTCTCCTCGGCTTGCCGCAAATTGATCCAACTCTCCTGTTATCAAATATTTGCAGCGTCTCCGGTCCCCCACAATTCTGCACTCGATAAACTCGAAAGTTTGTTTACGCCAGACAACTCCCAACCCAAAACGCTTAACTCATTGTTGTTATACCGTGGTATGCCTTCTTTCCACTTCCAGTCTTTCGTGTCATCCACCGGTGAAAATTTTACCCCGGCTGTCCTTTCCTCGAGCTATTTCAACCCTCTCTCAACGCTCAACCCGGCAATCCTTTCACTTGCACTTTACTTTCTTCCCTGTGCGAGGAACATTGCCCGTAATTTCGGAGGCGACAGCACCAGTGAAACCTTGGGATTTTCACCTCCGAAAATTCCCGGGGAATTGCGAATGAAAATACAGTAATACTTTTTAATGAGAGGATTTGAGCACGAGTTGAATTTACAGTGGAAACAATGGAATTGTGTGTTAAGTGCTTTTACGATTACAGAATTTGTTCAACGATTACTTGAATTTCATAATAACAATTGCCGGAAAACTTTAAATACAGAATCGAGAGAGTGAAAATGAAGAAGGCAAATGAATGACAATTTTTCCATGTCATGTCAATAAATATTCAGTTGTGAGTTTAACCCAGATGAACTTCTGGCCCATCTCCAAATCCCACGCACAAACTTCGAATTACCGCATTCCAATTTTTGCATACACGCCTTTCTGGCGAATTACATTTGGAACTGGGTTAAAACATTTCGCGTAACGTAAACTCGATTTCCAATAGAGCGTGGGATAACGACAATCAGGAGATGTATCAAGTGAGGAACAATGGCAACGGCGTGAGCCAAACAAAGAGTGAGCACCTCCAAAAATAATAAACCAGAAATAATGCCGACGGAGACGGGGAAAAAAAAATAACAGAGAGAGGAAAGCAGAAAAAGGGGAAAGTTGTTTGTCGGCCCCCGTAACGATTGCCACGAAATTGAACTACGAAACGTGTGGCGCTCCCGGTTTCTTCTGCTCGATCTAACTCATCCTTTTTTTCTTTCTACGTCTCACCAATTTCCGGGTGGAGGAGGGGCGACCCGATATAGATACGTAAAATGCTGGCTGTTGTCGTTTCTTTTACAACTCAACAGAGGGCGCGATGTTGAGACAGTGGTTTTGTTGTATTCACTGATTCCATTCGGGGTGGATCGTATCAGTGTAGCTGGAAAACGCGACAGATTTTACAGCCAACCAAGTGTGGCTGATCCAATCAGCTATTTATCCACTTATCTTTTGTGTTGCTCTTCTTTTTCTATTTTTTTTATGAAACGATAGCGGATTACGGCAGACTTGCCATAGTTTTTCAATCCAATTTCGTTGCATTTCCCTATTTTTTATTTATTCCTTATGCGATATATTGTTAGCAAAAATATCTTGTGAAGCGGGGATTGAATTCACAAGCTTTAGCAGCCCAAGTGGCTACGTTGCTACTGAACCAAAGCGTTCGACACGATTTTTCACTTTTCATGACACAAAGATACATTTTGTGCCCCGGTTGGCCCTCCAAGGACCAACCTTCCCTTTCACCTCATCAATCTTAGCCCACTTAGATAATTCTGGCAATTACAATATCGGCTTATTCAACGCGCGAGTTTGAGGTTGACTCCAAGTGCTCGAGGGAGTTTGAAGGAGTAGAGAGATGAGGATTTGGCCCCGCACAGTCGGGTGGAAATTGGGTGGGCGGGTTTTCTTGGCACACGCTAACCACTCGTACAACCACGCGAGAGCAGTTAGAGCTTTCTATATAGAAGCATCAGAGGCGCGAGAGGAGAGAGAGAGAGAGAGAGAGAGCAACATGGTAACACACTGCACACCTGCCCCAGCTCCACTCGTTCCTCTTTCTCTCTTTCTGGCACATATTCCACCTGTTGCCGAACGATCAGTCACTTGAGCCTGAGGATTTGTTTAAATCTTGATTACCCCATTTCTGAACCGTTTCCATGTACGCTTAATTTCAATCTGGCACAGCTCATCGCTTCCACTCCCTTCAATCAGTTGAATTGCAGAATGTAAACATGAAGACGATTTATATTCAATCGTGTGCTTGCCAATTAAATTCTCGGAAATTATGCTCAATCGGTGAGTGCAACAGGCCTGAAAACAATTTCAGAAGGATTAGGGAGAACTTACGAGGAAAGAATGGATTTATGGGTAGTTTTGGCAGAACTTGAATGTTCATCCGGATAGGATAGCTATTAGCCACCACCGGAAGACAAACTGGCGCATCGAAGGGTTGATTGCAGGAAGGAAAAGAGAGGATAGTATGAGTGGGATGTATAACTTGGCCTAGCCACCTCGTTTCATGTTTTACACGGGCGCTTATCCGGAGCTCCGAGGCGGAAGATGACCGTAGGAATTTATGGGGCTGTTAAAGTATTCTCGCCTCCAGGCTCATTGTGCGTGATACCTTCCGAGGTACTCTTAGAGTGCCCAATACAGCTACAAATCTTGCCAACTTTCTATTCCATGCTTTCATGTCGTTCGTTTTTATTCATTTTCTTTCATTGGTTTATTTGATACGATTGGCAAGGAGTTTTTATTTGAAGCTGGCGCTCAAGTTGGACCCTTGGGTCCCAATCTGGGACTCCTCCTTCAGCATCATCAGATGAGTGAGTCGAAACACCAGATCACACTCGACGTTTTACATGTCTTCAAGTTATCTTAAAGTGCGCAATGCAGCAGAAATATCTTTCAAACTTCTCTTTTCACTTTTATTGATGATTTGTTACTTTACGCTTCATTTGATACGTTCAACCGTGCATTTTAGCGGCGATTGGAGCGACCGTGGGCTTGAAAATAAATTCGAAAGTACTCGGTTGACGGGCATCAAACCGGGGGAATTAATTGACCCCTGGTTTAGACGTTAGAGAAAATTATCTTTCTTCGTCAACGTGAATATCGAGCGGCAAACGAGTGGTGGGTGGAGACTCAAGTTATAATCACTCATCGAACAAGTCCACGGTTATAATCTAAGAGGGAGGAGAATTTCAGGATAATATCAGCGTCACTGAAACTACCGCTCCTTTTCCCTTTTGGCTTTTGCATCGGGGTAGCAATTAACCATTATTATTAGCAACAGTTTCTTCAAGAGCGATCGAGCTTGAAGTACTCGTGATGATGATGAGATTAAGAACATTGTTGTACCCGAATTGTCCCCCATGAACTATTTTCTGTTGATTGATAATTTGAAGGGATCGAATTTACCTGCCGCCTCATATTCTCTCCGTTATCCAGTGAAATTTCACCATCAAAACCGGGAAAACATGGATATGCGTCAAATCGTATAAATGTACTCATTGAAACGTGATTGTTTGAAACTAGCTGCTAGTGACGTGGAACAAATTACCATGTCAGTTCATATTAAACGTTTACTCGTGCTTTTGAACGTTGATAATTGGAGTTGGTAATTTCACTCGGCGCTTTTTTTTTTTAATATATCAAAGTTGATTGAGTTGATTTTTTCCATGCAATTTTAAAACACCTTGTGAACCATCTGGTTGTTGGGCAGCAGAAGAGATGAGAAACCCAGGGCATGATGGTATTAGGTCGATAATTCAATTCTCATCAAACTCTGGGCCCTCAAACTGGGCTATTTCGATGGCTAAGTCTGGTCATCAATCGCCTGGTACGTGCGGGCAACTGAGGGATAATTGCATTTTGGTGAAAGTAACCAAGGGTTAGCCGTGTAGGAAATTTAGCCAGTCTGGGTTGTAGCCATGGCTCAATCCATACCTCTGATTACACTGACAAGGTTGAAAATTCGGAAGGGCATTAGAATCAGTCTTTTTATCTCAGCTTCAGTGAAGAATGTCGAGTTTGACCAGGCGCTTTGTAGCTCTACGACAAATTGGATTGGACGGTTCGTCAGGCACATAAAGTCATAAAACTTGACTTACGGAGAGTTCTACAATACAGATGGCGAAGGGTGACCGCATCGAAACGTATTTTGATACTCGCTTCGTTTTATAATTACCAACAGGGACCAGAGGATATGAAAGTTACGCCTTTAATAACGAGTGCCGAATCCCCTTTTCCCTGTTCCCCTACGCCGATTCGCAGCTATGAGAGCATAATTTATATTCGAAAAATATGGTTCAATATAGTGCCATTAATATCGCCATTTTTTATTGAAAATATTTGCCTGATGAAGTCGTAAAGATTTGAGTATGATGGCAGTTGGCGAACTACACACATTCACCCTGTAATGGTAGTGGTGGATGAATATATCAGCTGAGGGGAGAATTTTCGTACGTTATCAGGATGCAAGGGACGATGGGTACAGAGAGGGCAACGGCATTTTGTTGTAAACTGCGACAGATTAATCCCTTAGGAGCGTTTGTCGTCCACTCTGAGTCGCTTGGAAGGAAATCAATAGTTGCTTCTAGTCTCACTTATGGTGGAGCGCTCTATACGAGCTATTTTTTCCTCGTTACTTCTCTTTACGACCTTTCTTATGAGTAATATCTGTCGTGAGATTGAATCAGAGGCGGTTCCGATCAAGCCAAGGCCCCAAACGAGACACCTTATTTGGCTCAAAAGGACAGCTTACTTGACCAAATGATTGAATTGACAATGAAGGACATGAGAAATGGTTCAACTCCTCTCATTTTTTAATGCAAAGTGTCACGACCGTCTTCCTCTACATCCTTCCCATCACAAAGAACCAAACAGGAACCGCCTTAATATATATTTATGCCACTCGCGCGCGGTTCTCACTTGTATATGGCATCGTGAGTGGAGGGAGTGGAGGGTTTCCTGATGTAATGCGGCCTCTTCATCATTCTTTCAGCGTATTCCATACTCGTTTCTACGTGCGGGTCACCCATTCCCGAGGAATTGAGTCTTATACTATCTCAAGCTATACCTATGTATATGGGGGGGAAAAGACAGAAAGATATGGTTGGAGGAAGAGTTTTGCGGTGGGTACAGCGGAGGAGACGAATTTGGTGCAAATACTGTATCGCAATGTATACCTCAGGGCGCCTTGTATATTCTTCCATCCTTTCTCTTCACCTGTTACCCACCTCTCTCTTCCATCTCTGTAGAATGAATTGGGACTCGTAGAAGAAAGGGTGGAGGGGGGCAGAGAGAGAGAGGATGAGGGGGGGCACATAGAGCATGGGAAAGACCAAAGGGACGGAGTCACGTCTCCAGACCAGAGTTGCTCTAATTAAATTACTTAAGCGTACGTGTATCCTTAGGGGGTGGAGTAAGTGAAGTGGGGCGGGAGGGAAGGGAGGAGGAGTAGGAAGGCTCAAAACCCATCTACAACTGCATACCCACCGACTCTCGTTGCTTGATGTCTCGAAATGAGACTCTAGTGTTCAGCCCGGGCTCCATTTCTATCTCTTGATATTCTGTCTTTCCTGTACTATTCATTTTTCAGGGTATTTTCTTTGTGGCCTCTTGTGAATCTAACTTCTGTAACTATGTTCAAGGGAGTGCACCACTAAATGTAGTAGTTCAGTTTATGGGAGATGAGGTTGTTGGATGTTATCGTTGGAAGAGATATATTTTGGAGATTATAGAATATATTTTATGGATGTGGAGTCCGTGATAAGAAACTCAAATGTGGGAGTTTTGAGGGACTGAGGCAGTTGCTAGATGGTGTTAGCCAAAAAATGAGACTTAGATTATCCTTGATGGGAGTTTAACCGCGGTGAGACATGATATCTTTATACGAATGGTGGCATCACTACCCACTGTTGGCATCCTCTTGCTCTCTTTCATTTATGAAATCATGGTGTTATGGAATATGTTCGCGAGAGGAATAATATCGTGTACATAATTCACACATTAGATTCACTCACCTGAAGTTAAAAGTCCTTTCACATAAGAGATTATTTCTTGAGAGTCTTCCACCTCTCCCATTTCCTCAGATCCTCCTCTTCGACATCGTAAGTCATAATAATGGCCGGCTGGATTTTCCTTCAGTGCCTCCTCTAGAGCACTCTAACTGAAGCATCCAGCAATGGAAAATAGTACTCGGGGATAAAGCCAACAAGTATATGTGAGTGAGTGTAGAGGGACTGGGCGGATATCGAAGGACCGGACAATCGAGTACCAGAATACGGAGATCATGGTCAAATGACCGAGCCAAGCCCCGGGTGGAGAGAGAGAGGAGCCGGTAGAAGGGGAATATGGATTCTTCGGTTTGAGTCCTCGAATGGGATCTCCCATTCTCGGATGGCCGTGTATCACTGATTTACATTCGAACTTCCAATTTCTCCCCCTTCTTTGGCCTTTGTCCAGTCGTGATCTCCCAGAATTTTGCTGGAGAAAAGGCTCTTTGGATGATCACCCGGACGGATTTGGACATGCTCAATAAGGCGGGAAGAAATCGTTGAATATCATCTTTTGTCGGACCACATACATATGGCCATTTTATTGTGCTCGAGTCCCCTCATGTGACTGTAATTTCCATCGTCCCTTCCGTTACTTTGATACACATTTATTGTCGTTGAATTATCATACATATGCGAGGGAAATTGTTTTCCAGGCTCTGGCGTACGTTGAAAAAATCGTTGACCAGCGGGTCCTATTTTGGCTTTTTCTTTTTTTTTTCCCAGGCTCTGCCATTTTCATGCGAACTGGGTGTGTTTGCGACATTGATACCGCTGTAACGTGTCAGCCAAGTGAAACAAAGGCTGACGGTATATACAGTTAGTTAACAGACTCCAAAATACAGCGTATGAACGGGTATATAACCTGTCTCTGGCGTAGGTATGCGTCGTCAAAGGATTCGTTGAGGCCCGCCATTACCAAAGTAACGGGCGAATAGCGACCCTGAATGTTACCGCCGTATTATATCGTCGGTATTGTTCGGGGGAGCAGCAGAGCATCAATTCGCAAAAGACGGTGAGCTCTCTCTGACTCAACTAGGAGGGGCGGGTGTGTATGCACTACACACGGCAGCCCTCCCTCTCGTTGCTCTTGCGTATCGAGTCGACGTCATTGTCAAATGAGTGTGGGAGTTGGAGCGAGGATTGAGGGTATGCGCTACACTATTCCCAATGATATTCTGCATATGGTGAAATTCAAATTGGTCTGGTGTCAGGGAGTGATCAATAAAATTGCCAGATGATTTGAAAATCAAATGGCCAGTTCTTGCGGTGTCCAACTGAATTTATTGATGAAATTGTCTCGTCGAAATTTCAAATGAGGGAACAATAAAAAGGATATTATTCCTCGTCGGAAGCAGCCATTAACCTCGTGACTGAGAAATTGGCTCGGAGGCAACATCATAACGTCTCGGGGTAGGAAAAGCAGACTAGGTTTGGGCCCCCCCCCCCCCCCCCGCTTGGTGTTGAGGCGTCGTACTAGTGGATGTGCCGCGGCAACGCGCAGCCAATTACCGGTGCCCGGGCATGAAATAACTGAATTATCTCGATGGAACCGGCTGCTACGGCCCTTCAATCCTCCCACACCACTTTCCCTCGGCGTACACTCTGTTGCCTCGTTCGCTCATTCCCTACTACTAGTGTATATATCTTTATGTGGATGCACTAGTATAGATATAATACATGGACTTCCTTTCGGTGAGTTTTGTCTATGCGTTCGGTTTTCATGGCGAAATTAACGTTGGCCTCTGGAATATTTCCATGGAGTCGACGATGCTTGTGTATCGCTCCATATTACAAAATTCTAAACTGGTTTTCAACGATAACAAACTGGAACTAAATTGCAAGGTGAAGATAATAATCTCATATTGGGTGAGGAGTTTGGGGCAGGGACAGATGACGAGGAAGAGAAGAAAATAAAAAAGGGAGAAATTGAAGGAAAATATTCAATCTATACAAACGTAAAAAAAAACATCCAGTAAATGCAGAAGATTATCCGATAAATTCTCGGCATTGCAACAAAAAAAAGGACGACGAACAAAAATGGTGCTGAATAAAAGAAAATATTCTCCTGAACTATTTCACCGATATTCTCGTCGCGAATTAGGAATATCGCCTTGAATTTTACAACCAATATTCCCAGATTTTTTTTTTAAAACCTCCATATTCCAACTGGCAAGATGAAAATACAAAAAAATGTCGGATGAAAAGTACCCAAAACATAAAAACGCAGAAAAAAATCATAAAAAAGTAAGTGCGAATGAATCGAAAGCACTGGGCTATAAAGCCCGTGAAAGCTGTGAAAAAGCGTGTAACAAAAAAGAATCTGATGGTTTCCAGCGAGGTATAACCAATGATGGAAGGAGAATGGTAAAACAACGTCGAATAACTTGGAATTCGAAAGGAGAGAAAAGCGCTCAGATAGCGAAAGGAGAGTAAATAAAAGGCCGTTCCAATTGGCCGATCAATTACATGAGGCCTGCATTATTCATAGGGTCGAGTGCACGCCGCAAAAAA